>MIQA02003697.1:0-24166 GCA_001887855.2 Sclerospora graminicola | reverse complement strand
TCGTCGTTACCTACTGATGAGAAGATGGTAAATACATTCTTATTTAAAGGCTTCACGATGGTAAATTACGTAAATTACCATTGGTAATAATAATAAAACTCCGGTGGGGATAATAAAAACTCCGGTGGGGATAATGTCTCCCTTAATTTATTCATTAATCGTTCACTTAAGTAGATGTATTCATATATGTGCTTAAGGCTACTTGTGCGATAGAAGGTAAGTTTAAGAGTGAATATAATATGAGTTGTTTAGAGCTAATAACTATAATTAAAGCTAAACTAATCATATAAACATGTTGTATAAAGCTGGTCTGAATGATATTTCTATCATTAGATTACTTGTTAGATTCGATAGTGGTATCAGAATCTGAAGTGGATTATAACAACTTATAATCCAATATTCACATTTCAGACATTAAGTCTGAAATTGAACTGTGATATTTCTATTTGAATATCACTTATGTAATGGCACCCCATTACACCGACTGGTACAACGCCTTCTGATATTTCGTCAGTTTTTTGGCGAGCCGGATCCGGCGATACTCCAAATTGCCCAGCTCTATCTGCGAACTCTCCAATTGCCAAGAACGTTTGACGTAGCTCTCGTAGCGCGCCGTCAACTCGCTGCGCGGCTTGAGAAGATTCGATCATCAAGACGCGAAAACACATTTTGTTCTGAGAACACATACAGAGTGAGCGAGTTGGGAGATGGTCCTGAACAGGCGAAAATGTACCCATTCTTGGATTTTCAAGGCGGCCATGGCCTTCTGGTTCAGGATGCGCTGCGAGTCCGACAGCTGTTGGAAGTAATCCCTTGCTTTGAGAAGGTCGGTCTTCTCACTTTCCAGTCGGCTGATGCGGTCCCGGGATTGGAAGGTAGCTAGTACCTCCCGGACCCGGGCTTCATCTGCTTGCTGACTAGCCAACCGTGCGGTCAGAGCCAACTCGGAGTTAGTCTTCTCCAGGCTAGCCACTTGCGTGGTTAGAGCAGCAATTTGAGCTTGCAGGGCAGCCACGTCGGGCTGCCCTGGACGACGATCTAGGCCGGCCGGATGGGCATCTGGGCCTACGGCCGATGGCTGCGTGGTGGTCGGGGAGTGTCCCGGCAGGGGATCGATGGGGGCGTTGTCGCGGTCGGACATAGGGACAGTGAAAATCGAAGTGTGAGAGATGTGGTGAGCTCGTGCCTCAACCGTTGTGCGGCTGCGACAAGGCTCAGGGGCGGCTGTGGTGAAGTGACCCAGAAATTAACGGACTAATGATAGTGGACGCCCCCACCTGATTGGTTGAAATGTCGCCCTTAGCTGGATGCCCGGACCGATCAATAGGGGACGCGATCGGAGGGCCGCCGGATGCATCTACGAGCGGCCGGACGGCGCCAGGCTTGGAATCAGGCCTGACGAACGCGACGGAAGGCGTGGATAGTTGAGCTAGCGAGCTAAGCGGACGGGACGACCGCGGATGGCGGACGGCCGAGGGGCGGATTGGTGGCGGATTGGTTTGGAAGGTATGAGCGAAAAGGGGCCTGAAGGAGGATGAGTGTTCTAGTGGATGAAGGAGGCACCCGGATCGGATGAGAAGCTGCCAAGGAAGTGCTAGCGCCAGCGGCCAAGGAGCTCGGATGGATGGCCATCCGGCCGAGCCGGCCGGGTACAATGTACCAGCCGGACTGGTACCAGCTAGGTTCGGTGTACCGGCCGGGCTGGTACCATCTGGGGTTGGTGTACCGGCCAGGCGGATACACAAAAATCGGAGTTAACCGGGCTACTTCGGGTAAGACACATGACCGGTCAGCCGGGCTATTTGGGGTACGTTACACAAAAGGGAGTATTGGATATAGGGATAAATCAGTATACGTTTCGCTTTCTTAGACCCAAGTCGCTTTTATTGGTTCACAGCGGAGGGCTAATAAGGTCCCCTCTTGCTGCTATCGGTTTGCCCGGGGAAGGTTAAGTTAACCCACCGGAAGTCCCCTGACCGGGAGTCGCGGCGTCTTCGTATACTCACCTCAAGTCGCCCGTGTTTTGAAAACGGTATTAAGTATTGGGAAGTGGTGACATTTTGGCCTTCTGTGGAAGAGTGTGGAGTTATATTTGGATTCCCCTTTACATACACGTTTGGATTCACCCTTCATTATTATTGGTTTAGCTGGCCGATCGATTATTCTCGGTCCAGCCGGCAGTATACAAAGTTCAAGTATATTGCCCGACGAGCTCCCCGGTGACGATTCCCGCCCAGGAGCTACCCCTAGTCCTAACCTTCATCTCCCTATTCGACGGATTTACACTTTTCGCCCTAGGGTCCACCAGGAGAGCAAACCACCCAGTACTGACGGGTACACAAGGTGAGCTTTCAACATGCAACATCCGAGTAGTCACGATCAAGCGGATGGAAGTGATCGATCCAGCCGGCCGGATGCCGGATCGGATCATGACTCGGATGGACGGAGTACCCCCTCCGACAGTCAGTCGTCTGGGCCCCCCGTGGGTGTTCGCGTCTCAGGAAGAATTTCTGAGAGCGACTACACCACATATGTGCCCCCAAAAGGAGGCATCAGGTAAGTAAAATTTTAATTCTTTTTCACATTTAAGGCGCGACTATTGCTGCTATGCTTGGACAAGACGCAGCGTTAGACGATACTATAGTGGTCAAGTTAAAGAGACACATCCAAGCATTGAAGGTAAATGAAAGATATAAAGAGCTTATGTCTAACTGTGAAATGCCAACAGAAACAGAATGGACAGCACTTCATCAGTTGATGCTGTCGGTAGTAACCAATGAGCAAGAAACCGACGATCAAACCCCACTTCCGCAGCCAGATTCACTGGCGCTTTCTTACTAAGGGCTACGCAACGGACAATGCAGAGGGAATGATATCCCAAAGGGAGCTTCATACCAAACCATTAGCTGTCACATATGCGGACACATACAAGGTTAACACTCATAAATGGAAATCGCAAGCAAAGTTACGAGAACAGGAGCAGAAATACCATCCAGGACAGTTCTCGTGGATCACCCAAAATGTACGAGGTTTCACCCAAGGACGGCGACATTACTGGGTGCGAGCATGGATTAAGGATCATCGAAAATCGGAAGTCGTGGGGATCCTAATTCAGGAAATTCACGTTTCATCACTTGAAGAAGCCACAACCCTAACGAAGATGTGGGAAAGGGCTAACCAGTACACAGATGACACACATCAATTAGCGTTTTGGAGCGTTGGGACTAATCGAACGGCAGGGGTGGAAATACTGATCTTTCCAGAATATTCCCACCTAATATCCCCTGGCAGGAACATCTATGGACTACGAGATCTATTGGTATCAAGTTCGACAACTGGCATCTTATAAATATCTACGGGCCTGCCGACTCGGGAGCTAGTAGAGGACACTATTATACAGAATTAGACGAATGGTTTCAATCAACGACGGAATTTACGATTTTTATGTGGAAATTTTAATTGCTTAGAACCCAATACTGGATAGAAACGGGTTAACAAAACAAGTGCGGACTGAGTCTGAAGAACTTTCGAAGTTACTGAGAAGGAGGCGACTACAGGACTCACAACTGGTACAATATAATGTGTGGATGCAGACACAGCTTTCGGTTGACATTCCGTAGACTTTTTGGCGAGGAGACTCGGCTAGCCGGCTGGATCGTTTCTACATATCAGAAGAACAATTTTCGAAGGTGGTATGGACTGAAGTGAAGCATCCCAAGGTATCGTCAGACCATGAAGAAGTGAAATTGACGATGCAGCACGACATTAGCAATTTCAAAAAAAAAAGACATGCACCAGTGGTTTACCCTTTAAACGGGCAAAGACGGGAGACAGTGACGGAAGAGATACGACAACAAGCTCAGTCAGAAGGTGACACACTTTTGGGAGGAGCAGTGTGGGATCAAAGAGTACGTGTGTGGAAGTTAGCGATCAAGAAGGTGAGGACAAGGCAAGCAAATCGGAGAAGGCGGAAAGCGCAACGACTCCAGATGTTACTTTTCGATGGAGCCCAAACTAGACAGGACTGTATGGAAATGGACTGCGCAGAATTATTACGACAAAACAAGTGGAGAATGGGAAGAAGTTACCAAAGGTCACCGGCGACAGTTCGATGGCTATTTAGACAGACTTCGGTGTGGGAATCTCACCAAATGGTGTCAAAGATCACTCTCGCGAGACCTCAAGACGCTTTCAAAGGAGCGACGATTGCAGATAAATTTGCTGTGGGATGGAGGCCAATATTAGGGATCTCACATCAAACAGTAGATATTTCAGAGCTGGAAACAAGATTGGAGCATTTAGTGGCGTCAGAACACTTTCCCCAGCTAACTGATGAGGACAATGCGACTTTATTAGCCCCAATTGAGGAAGTAGATATTCTTGAAGCAGTGAAAGGACTGGAACGACGAAAGGCAGCGGGAGAGGATGGACTCAACAACGATTTCTTCAAGGATTTTGTCGACGACATGATGGAGGACTTATTGGTGGTATCCAACGAAGTTTTACGCGGGGGAAAACCACCGCCTTCCTTTTACAAAGCGATCATCATTCCTTTCAGGAAGAAAGGAGACTCGGACAATGTAATGGATTATCGACCGATTTCGTTGCTCCAGACCAGTTACAAGGTTTTCTCTAAGATACTGCCAAGACGGTTGCAGACTTTTTGGAAAGGCTAATACAAGACTCGCAGCAAGGATTTGTGCATGGGAGGAGAATGGACAGGTCGGTTATGGTGATGATGGCGATCCTGGAACGTAGACAACAACAAACACAAATTGAAGCGAAAGACAGTGAGAGCATTCTGCTACTGGACTTTGCGAAGGCCTACGATACGGTCGACAGGACATATCTACTGCACGTTTTACGGAAATTTGGTTTCTCAACAGCGTTTATTGACTTGATGGCAAAACTACACGAGAAGGCAACAGCGCAATTCCTAGTGAATGGACAGCTATCACGGGAAATGGAAGTCACATCAGGAATCAGGCAAGGCTGCGCACTCGCCTCGTTGCTGTTCATTCTAGCAGTGGGACCGCTAGGGATTGCCTTGCAAACTACGAACCATTAAAAGAAATCACCATTGGGACTGGTACTGACACATATTGTCACCTTTTCTCCGCCTTTGTAGACGACTCTACAATATTTTTACAAAGGGCGGGACAAGTCGAGACAGCATTAAAAGTCGTGCAAGCCTTTGGGGAAATATCGGGGCTCAGGGTGCAACCGAAGAAATGCGTCAACATATTTTTGAACAAAGTGACGCCAAGAGAGACGTGGTGCGGAATACCAGTGTTGCAGGAGAACTTGACAACACGGTATCTTGGTTATGAGATAGGGCTGACAACCCAAAGGAGCGAAATTGGGTACATAGGCTGAAAGCAGTTAAAAACGACTGATTACGGCGGCGAAATGCGGTACATCGGTAATTGAAAGGGTACAATTATTTAATGCTGTGGCGTTACCTGCAATTCTCTTTACAGCGAAGGTGTTTCCGCCGACGCAAGAAGTGACCCAGGAACTCATTAGGTTTCAGAAGCGTTTCGTTTGGAATCCGACTAAGGACGAAGGGCTGAAAAAACACAAAATGTCACCGAACTTAGTCTATGCCCCAAACAAGCCGGAGGCTTAGGACTTATTTCTATACCGTTGGCCATTCACATTCAATACGTAAAAGAAGCGGCGTGCTGGATGATGGAGCCGGCAAACAAGTACTCACTGTCGTGGCGCATTTACAGCAATTTTTTCCGTCTATCGACAGCAGGAGGTTTCATATCTCCACAAACCAGGAAATTTGACACAAAGGCAGTACACAGATGTAATATATGTGGGTTGACCTTACGCACCTTGTCTCAATGGTTAGGGCCGGACAAAACTGAAGAGGAGATAGTCCAAAGGTACGTAATGACTGTCTTACCTGAGGAACTAACACATATAAAAAACAGAAATGTTTCCCACAACAGTGGTGAAAGATGGTGACACAAAAATAGTTACTCTGAAGGGAAACGAAGTACCATGGCATAGTGCAATGTCGGAGGAGATTCAAGCATTCTGGGGGACCTTTCAGTGGTGGAATAACCCGTGGATATTGGAAGCAACGCGATTGAAGGTCCCCGCCCGAAAATACGATAACATTGAGATGACGTCTATTCGGCAACAAAAAATATGGCGGACAGGGATGTGTGGTGGAGCCGATTTCCAAATCCATGACCGAAGTCTTGGGCGGAATCCGGATACCCACTGGCCCGGACGACCAACTATCGGAGGGGGTACTCCGTCGATCTTGATCAGCATCGGAATCAGATGAATCACCATTGTGGTGACTGATCTGATCCTCCCGGTCATCTGGCCGGTCTTCATGCTCGTCAGGATCTATGTTTAACTTCATCTCACCTTGTGTACCCGTCGATCGGGGCTGATTACACTCACTTAGGTGGACTCGGTGACGAAAAGGATGATCTTGATCAGGTCGGAGGGGATGACCTTCTCGAGACGGGGGGTGTCCTCGGGTGGAAATCTTCACCGGAGAACGGGTTGGGGTCGATACTTAATCAGTATCTAGGCACTGATCGGGAAAGTTCGTCTGATCAGGCCAGCCAATGAGAGAGAGAATGAGACCAAGAAAACGCGATCAAACCACGATCTTCCACAGTAATCCACAAACGTTATCTCCACAAAACCTTTTCCAATATCAATAACGTGTTCTAAACACGTGCGCGTGGGCGGTGAGGCTTGATCACCTAAACAAACCCGTCGGGGGTCTTCCGGTAAGCCAAAATGCGTCTAAGCGCGTCTTAACCGGGAATTAGTTGAGCAAGAGGGGACTAGTCAACCCTGTGCTCCCAATGACCGCAACACGTGGCGGAGCGACTCTTTGCTTAGGGGGAAAATCAAAACCTGTTATTATATATGCAATGTCCTATACCTAGTGTACCATACACCAACTCATGCCTGATCTATACTTCGAACCTATTTACTTCGTCGCACGGTTGCATAGCACCACCTTGCCCATCCTGGCTGCACCTTCAAGCTGATCTGTACCACTTCTGCCCTGATCACGACCCGACTCCTATAAAGATCTTCAACCCGTCCCGATCTTCGATAAACGACTTAGAAACCACTTGAGATCTGCCCTTCTGACACTTGTTCACTTCACATCCAGCCCGACTTAACTGAGAACTTCACCTGCCTTCGCGTCTGGACGCCGGTTTGAGGCTGATCAGCCCCGATCACGATCGGCATAGCGATCAGCCGAGTGATCAGGCAGTGATCAGGGCGATCAGCCCTTGATCACTTCGGAAACTCTCTGGGTCACCATCACAACGACTTTATTCACCTGCTCAGCCATACTTCCGACCTTCATATCCTGTCGGGGCAACCATATCACACCGATCTCAGCTGATCGGGCCTAATCGGGCCTTGTCACGTCATCCTCGGACAAATCCATCGGTCATCATCACTCACACAACTCGCCATTCCACATGCCCCATTTCATTCCACATCTGATCTTCATATCTTGGGCATAATCAGTTGGCTCGGCCGATCGGGCCGAAACTTCGTGTCATAATCAACTTCACAACTGCACGGTTCATAGATCGGCTAGATGGCTGTCCCTGATGCGTCATGTCAACAGTTGCTGTATTGCCAACTCGTTATACATCCACGGGAACTTCACTTAGTAATTGTGATCACGATCATGATCGTGATCTCCACCGTTCCATCAGTGTCTGGGACTGGGCGTAGTGACAGTACTTGGTTGATTTCTTCACATCGCGAATACCCGTTGTCCGCCACCTTTTCGTCGTATATGCGATCGGCCTTTCCCACCCATCAACCGTCTCATGTTGATGGGTGTTCCATCGTCACCAATCAACGGCCATGTGTGGTCCACTTCATTCTCAACATTTTCTGATCGCTTTACCACAGCCGCCCCTGAGACTAACTGCAGCCGCGCAACGACTGCAGTTCGACTCATTCACTTCCAAATTTCCTCTTTGGCGACTACCATGGCTGACTCGAGCCGATCTTCTCTTCCTTCTTCGCCATCTTCGGCTGCCCTTCCGATCACTGCCTCGCCTCCCGTTTCCAGTTCGGCTGATCCAGCGACCACCCCGATCACGGCCTCGGCACCGATCACGACCAGTCTCATCCGTCCAACGACGACCATGACTTCATATCGTCCGCCTTGGAGTCTTCCCGCTCGGCCTTCCTCAGATCGCCCCGTCCGTTACTTGGAACAGCTCGCTCGTCTAGTGGAGGGATCTGGTCCACTCACGTTGGGGTCCATGGAAGCTTGCCGACTACGGTCGGAACTCCGAAGTGCAATTCCCGAGTTGGTTTCTCTATATGATACCAATCGGGCACTTAACGCTGAGTTATCCGACCGTCGGATCGTTGCTGATACCTTGGAACATGATTCTGCTGATCTGGCTAGCCAGCTGTCGACTCTTCGGCTAGATCGCGACCGACTTGACCAAGACCTGCAAGACATGACTGATCGCGTTCAGAGTTTGACGATGGAGCGTGATCAGCTATCAGCTGACCTCGCTACTCTGCGCCTCTCCAAGCCTTCGGACACCGTCGCCTCTCTACAGTCGTTGATCGGTTCGCTGACTATTACCATCCGCGATCAAGGTATGTTTATCCCATTCACTTCTTCTGCGATCTGTATATGACTTTCCATGTTTGTTTCCAGACGAACGTATCGAGGCGATGAAGGGTTCAATGGTCGAGATGGTGGATCACCTACAACAGCTCGATGATCACCGTCTCGACCGTGATCAGCTGCTTCGTGCAAGATCCGCATTGCCGAGGACGTAGAGCGTCGGGAAGTCGAGGTGCGCTACTCGGCTGAGCAGGTCCAGCTCCTGGTAAAGCAACTTTCCGATTCTCGCATCGGCCGCGCCGACATACAGAAAAGGTTGCGCGAGAGTCGGAAGGAAGCTGAAGATTGCCGGCGCGAGCTTAATCTTGCTCGGGTTAAACTTGAAACCCTAGAGCTCGATGATCGCGCCTGGCTCCAGCATAACGCCGACTTGAGGAATGTTGCGGTACAGACTATGGAGAGGTGGACCAACCCGAACACCAATACGGGGTCACTTCGGACGGCTTTGCAACGATTTCCTGAGCTGATAAGCCCTCTTGCTCCGTCTGGAACACCTCCGCAGTCTCCCGAGTCTGCCCCGCCATCACCCGCATCCTCCGTCGCTTCCTTGCCGGTCCATAGTGCTGATCAGCCCGTGATCAGCACTGCAGCGGCTTCTGCGTCTACTCCACCCCGTCTGCCAACGGCCTCGAGATCGGTCTCCTCGATCTTGAGTTCTGCGAAGCGCAAACGGACCAGCTCGTCGAAGAAGAAGATGGCTCCCGCCAAGCGCTCTCGTCTTATGGTTGATTCGGACGATGAGTCGACTGATCTGGACGAGAGGACGTTGTCTGTTCTGGCCCGATCGCGCAGTACTGATCGTCGCGCTCCAGTGGCGACCCTTTCAGGCGTAAGTTCGCTGACCCAGGCCGTCGCTTTGCTTGAGTCCGGTGGCGAGGACGAAGATGATCTTGGGAGGGACAACCGGCTTCGGCTGTTCCCAACGTTCCTCCACCGGTCAATACGACGGTGATCGCCCGACCACCCAATTTCACGGGCGTCTTTATCCCGGCGAGCCGGTCGTCGATTGAGCAGGACGACTATAGCTATAATCCGAACCAAAGGTTCATGGATTTATACGTCGTCATGCAGGGCAAGCCGACTCCTGCTCACATGGCAACTCGGAAACCTTGGAGTGCTGATCAGGTATTGGATCTGACGCCTCAGGTTATTGCTGTGAGACACAAACTCGTCCCTCGCTTGTGGTCCCGTCCGCCAGGATGGATCTTTCCGACTAGATCGTCGGCGCCCAAGGAGAAGCAGTGGCAACCGCGTGTGTTGACCAGAGGCGCTATCGAGCTTCTGATCGATTCAGCACCTTGGGATGTCCTCATGACGCCTATGCCCGGGCTGGCGTTTCCCAATCTCCCCTGGTTTGTCGATCTACAAGGACGTCTGGCCCTGTATTATCAGGAGCATGTTCAAGCAATATGGGAGGCGACCCACCATTTCCCGATCACGGCGACGATGCGCAAGGACGCGTGGATTGAGCATTATTATCATGCTCGCAAGCGTCGACGCACAAAAGCTGGGGCTGCCTGGGCTGCGATCTGCGACCATGTGGTCAATGGGATTCAACATGGCGAGTGCGATCTGGACGTTTTCTTGTTTCCTGCCGTGCTGCATCTACCTGTTCGTCGGGCGGGATCGCGAGGACTCAAGACTGACGACGGGGAGTGGTATCCCGGTTATGGACATCCAACTCCGATCGGCACGTTGCGTGATGCCCTGATCTTTACTGATCAGCAAGAGCCTTGGCGGAACCAGTTCCGATCAAGCCCCATGGATCATCCGGGGTTCGCGGTTTCTTGTCTGCGCACGAAGTGTCGTCGTGACAACCAGCTTTCGTTTCGTTTTTCCATAATCATCAATATATCACAACAACTTCTTGATAACTTTCACGTTCCATATTCACACTTCATATTCAGGTCCCACTATTGCCTCCATCTTGTATATCGATCGTTCACATGTATGCAAATGTAGTTCTCGTGCATTATATATATATCCATTTACTCCGAACCAGCTCAACCACCCTGATCTCCACTTGTTCGACCATTACCTTTGGCTGATCTGTCACAATGTGTCAACCCAGGCTATTGAGACTCCTGGTTGCCCTCTTCGTGGGTTTGCATCACTCCAAATCGGTTTCGTCTCACCCGATCACGTTCAAATTCTCTTAGTAGAGCTCCACAGTTCAGATCACGTTCATCTACCCACTCGGGATCGTCATAACCCTTCCACCGAACCAAATAATCACGATGGGTTCGGCCAAATCGGTTCCTCTTGCCTGATCGGGTATCCAAAATCTTCTCCACTTCAAATTCGTTCTGGTCCAACGTTCTTTCCCAACTGTCTGGCAAGAGAGCTTCGTCGAAGTCAAACCTTGGCTGATCATCGCATGACAGCCTGGTTTTGGGCTGATCGGGGTATTCCGAACCAGCTTCAGCTTCGACAAATGGACGATCGGGAAAATTCCGTAATCGGTACCAGCAGTGATCAACCGGGCGGCATGATCACCGATCAGTTCGGATATACGGAACGGTCCATGCCACAGATGTGCTAACTTCTTGGCGTATCCTTCTTTCACGCGATCCAAGTAAAGCCAAACCCTTGATCCCGGCTCGATGTTATGGGAATCGGCTTGATCATTGTTCCGATCAGCTCTTTCTTGGATCGCCCTCCGCAATCGTTCGTTGACTTGTTCCCGCGCATGTTGGTAGTGACGCTGGAGTCCCATACGCCATCGACGAGCTTCGCGATCTCGACCTCGGGTGCATCCAACAGGAATCACCGACTCGATGGTAGATCGGGGGTCCCAACCATACGCCAAGTAGAACGGAGTATCTCCCCTGATCCGATCGAAAGAGGAATTCAACGCAAACACCAGTCTCTCTGCATATTCATCCCAATCTTGTTGAGCGGAGTCCGCGACATACATCTTGATAGCTCTGGTTAACGTCTGTACCATACGTTCGGCCTTACCGTTCGCCTGCGGGCGGTATGCCATGGTCGCGCTCTGTTTCTGGCCAAGCATCTGATTGAATGATCGGAAAACTTCGGCCATGAAACCTGGTTCGCGATCATGCCTGATCACTTCACTGGCTCCAAACCGCCTAAAAACACATTCTTCGTAACTGCAAGCGACTTGTTGGGCTGTTCGGGTAGATCCCGCTTTCGCGATCACCAATCCCGTGAACAGATCAGTCCAGATCAGCAACTCTGTGTTGCCCTTGAACGATTTTGGCAGGGACGGTATGTGATCCATCGCTATCACTTGGAAAGGGTAGGTCGCCTGGATATTTCCAGGTGATCTACCCCGGATGTTTGGCATACCTTTTCCGGTTTCGCAATCCGTACATGTCCCGACAAACTTTTGTATACTTCGATATAAGCCTCTCCAATGAAAATGTTTGCGAATCCTGTGATACGTTCGACCTACGCCCTGGTGGCCACCCTCTAAACTGACGTGATAATGGTGTAAGATATCAGCTTGTAAAGTCTCCGGGATCACGAGCCTTGCTGATCGGTCCAGATCTGCATCGGCCTGATCAGCTTGAGCATAGTAAAACAATAGATCATTTTCGTCGATCTCATAGTTGGACGCGATCTTAGCACAATCTTTTGCTTCACCCTGGCTCAGCTTCTCCAGATCTCCCTTTAGAAACGCCTTCAAATCAACGATCCATTTTTCTTCGTCTTGTGCCTTGAGAATTCTTTCGATCCGCATCTCCTGTACTATTTCTTCTGTTAGGCTTTCTCGAGAGAGTGACCTGTTAGGTGGTGATCTGGCTCGTGATCTCGTCATGATCGAGATCTGGGCTGCTTCCTTTTTATCTTCCGCATGAATCAGCTCGGGCAGCCTATTGATCTCCACCAATTCCTCCAGCAATGATTTATCAGTAACTATCAATCCGGTCTGATCACGCATGGCCATAGTGGCTAGATGATCTGCACTCCGATTCCAATCACGTTTCACATGTAAAAGATCATGCCTTGGCCATCCACGTAAAGCTTTCATAACGCGATCGTTCAGCAACTTCAAACGTGGTGCTTTGCAATCGATCTCTCCGGTGATCTGCCGAATTACCAGGTTTGAATCTCCGCATATGATTACTCTTCCGATCTTTTGCTCTTGCAAGAGATCCAAACCTAGGAGCAGACCGCGATATTCGGCTTCATTGACCGTGATACCCGGAGTATAGTCTGAACCAGCAGATATAACAGTCCATTCTGGCAATTTCCACAACAACGCGCTATACGCCCCCACGCCTTTCTTCACACTCGCTGATCCGTCGAAACTTACAACGATCAGATCTTCCTCCGAGCCGACGATCGGTGGGGGTATAGTGATCGATTCTCGTGGTTGCTTCCGAGGAGCGACCTCGATCAGGGCTTCATCGACTTCTGATCGGGGTGTGATGCTGGCTGCTAGTGTTCCAAGAATTTCTTCTTCGCCCTTGGTGCATTTGATGATCTCCAAGGTCCACTGAGATAACAGCGCTGCCCATCGCCCCAGTCTCCCGTCTAACCCATTCGCTGACAGTAACCAAGCCAAACTAGATCGCCTGGACAATACCTTAATCGATCTAGTTACCAGCATAGAGTAACAAACATCCAATACACGTAATAATGCTAGCACTTCTTTATCCACAATACCGTAGTTGACTTCGTTCGGTTTTAATGTTCGGCTTGTGAACGTCACCGGGCAATAAATTCCGTCGTGATCTTGGACCAGTGCGGCCGATATTGCCCATTTACTGGCATATAGGATCACCACGGGAATCTTCTCCGGATCGAAGTGTTTCAGTATCGGCGTCGAGATCATCTTCGCCTTTAACATACTGAAGGCTACCATAGCTCGCTTCATATGGTCCTCTGACCCTGGATCAGTTCGATCGATCAGTGATCTGGTCTTGAGATCCATTTCAGTAACTTCAACTTCGTGATCAGTCTCAATTGGTGATCTTCCTACCCGATCACGTTCTCGTAGCCCATGATAATCCACTTCCTTCAGTTCATATAGTATAGCGGCGTAAATTGAGAAATCTTCGATAAAACGGCTATAGTAGTTCAGAGATCCGAGAAAGGATTGCATGGCCTTTAGTGATCGGGGAAAAGGTAGGTTGCTGAGAGCAGCCAGATCTTTCGGGTTTGCTTCCAAACCTTGGATCGACACGTTATGGCCGAGGTAAGCGACCTTGGGTTGACCCCAGAAACTCTTGACCACACTGATCGATAAATTCCAGCGCTCGCAGGTGTTCAGGAGTCGTTCGACCTTATCGCATAGCATATCCCAGGATGTTGCTGTGACCAAGATGTCATCTATGTATGATCGCCTTCCCAACACTGATCAGCCCTGATCTTGGTCCGGTTCACCTTCCGTAAACACATCAAGTAGATCGGTGGCTTCCCGATCAGCACTGATCTGGAAATACCCATAGAGAGCATTGTCAATCAGCCTCTGATAGATCTGTGGGGCATTCTTTAATCCTCCGATTCCATTCAAAAAGTCCGAAAGGTGTAACGAAAGCCGAGATCTCTCGAGCGCGATCGGTCATCGAAACCACCCAGAAACCACTAGCCATATCCAGCGAACAAAACCATAAAACTTTATCCAGATCTTCTAATAAATCATTGATCAGGGGCATCGGATAGACCATCAACTTCGTGAGGCGATTCACCATTCTGTAGTCGATACACAATCGAATATCGACCCCGTTCTTCTTTATCACGATCACGATCGGTGATGCCCACTGCGATGTTGATGGTCGGATGATTTTTGTACTCAGCAAACCCTTGATCAAATCGGATAACTTTTCCCGGTATTGAGGTGCAACTTTACGACAACGCTGAGCGATCGGCCTCGCATTTCCCACGTCTATATCACAAACAGCTCCGAATGCGGCTGGGGGTAGGGCGTTACCTTTCCCCATCAGTAGATGGCGTCTTTTCCAGATGATCTTCTTCAGCTGATCGATCTGCTCGGGAGTGTTCACTTCGGGATCACCAACCTGTAGATCTTCCATGGTGACTTCTGGCATGTACATCGCTCGGCTCGAACCAGATTCCAACCTGGCGAGCGATCTAGTTTACCATCTTTTCCACCCCTGGTGGCAACATTCCAGCGTTTGGATCGGGACATACCACTCTTCATCTGGTTGTAGAACTCCTCGATGGGGCAGAGTCCAGCCTCGTGCACTTATCCGCAAGTTTTGCAGGTGTTCAGACAGTGTTCAGCTGGATGTCCCTTCCTCTCGCACTTCTTGCAGGTCAGCAGTTTCCAGCAGCTCCTGTCATCATGCTTGATGGATCCACAGTGGGTGCACTTCCGCCTGAGGTATTCCTGGTTAGCTCGAGCGGGAAAATTTGCCTGCTGGCCGGAACCAGATGCTGGCCGGGACTACTGACCAGCTTCCACTGAGAATAGGTACCGGTATTGTTACTCTTCCGATTCGCCCCCAGACCGCTGGTACTCTTCTTCCGAACTGGTAGCATCCGACTCACGGGCCACCATGCGGACGGCGCGGGCCGTCCTGGTTGATGATGACCTGCTTCCTTGATCCAGGCTAGTAAGTGATGTGTACCTGCCCATTCTGACTGCTTCCTTGGGACCTCGCTTCTACGCCCTCTGGTAAGTCCGTAGTGTCAATTCCAGTTCCGCAGTATTTTAAGTCGTAGCAGCGCGAGATGGTCTGCCAATTCTTGATCGTCCAGCGTACTGATGAAGTGTTCCACATGTGCTCGGCAGCTTCTGGCTGGCGTCTTCCTTGACCGGTATATTGGCCCTCGTTCCTGCGACATTCAAACAGTGGGTCTGCTCTCTTTTTGGTATGGAAGTACTGACGCGCCACAGGCATCACTGATCCACAGTATTATTCACCAAATGCTTCGACCAGTTGCCTCCAGTCGTCTCGGACTTCTCGGCTGAGCTGCTGAATCCAGTTATTCGCTGGCGCCTTCATTAGGTCTCCGAAAATCAAACTTTTCTTGTAGTCCGGTGTACGGTCTCTGAGGAATGCTGATTTCGTCTTGCCTAGCCATCCACGGGCCTGGTCGTCGTCCATGTCCCGTCCTGTAAAATCTTTCAACTCGGACGTAGCAGACATCCGGACCTTGGTGATCGCCTCTGAGCCCGGGTCGAAAGCCTGGGCTGACCATATTGGCTCGGCAAGACGTTCCTAGATCCAGATCATCTGGATCGTAGTTTTACTTGGCTGACTTGACGGACTCCATGACTACATCACTGAGTGACGGCTTTCTATTTGGTGGCCGTCCGGGTCGGCGACCTGGCCGGCGACTAGGCGGGTCAGCATGGGATTCACTCTGTCTGGACTGCACCGATTCCATGTCTTCATCGAACGATTCCCTCGCATAATGCTGGGCTGGTCCAGGCACCGGTCTTTCCCGGTGGTCAGACTGGTCACGTAGTCCTGGACTGAAGCGGTCAGCATTGGATCGACGTTGTTCATCCAAGTATCTTTCCATCATAGCCGAAAACATATTCTGAAGGTGGCCCGGCGCTTGAGGACCGGCTTGAGAACTGACATGAGGAGTAACCTAGGACCAGCTTGGGGGTCGGCTTGGGATTCCTTCTTAATTCTCGAATCCACGCATTCGCTTCTTGGGTCTGGATCCGCCGCCGCCGTCCGGGTCTGGACGTTATGCTGCCTGACCTCTTTCCGATCGGGGGAATCTGGATCTTTGTTTCCCCCAAACTTGGTGGTCATTGCCACGCGCGCTGCTCCCCTAGGGCCAAGCGTAAAAGGGGTAATTACCCACATATGAGCCCACATATGAGTCCGTCGAATCTACTTCCGAAGGGGCAGACTCGTACGGTGAAGAACCTGAATGTATTCTTGCTGGTCTGCCTGCCATGTCTTGGCCCGCGACATGCACTGGCAAAACCTTGCCCTTCTAAGCGTAATCCTTTAGAAATTTCAGTTTGATATCGACATGCTTAGCGATAGCAGCGCTGGTTTCATTCTGGAGTTGCTTGATAGCTACCTTATTGTCAATCTTAAGCACAATCGGCACTTTGTTTTCATTACAATCTCCTCAAGCAAATTCTTTATCCTGAGCGCTTTTCTTCCGTCAACTGCGGCAGCAACAAAATCAGTCTCGGATGTCGATAATGCAACAGAAGTTTGTTTCTTGCAACTCCAACCAACCACTATACCATTTAAGCAAATGACCACCGCACTAACAATCTTCCTGTCGAGTTTGTCCACCGCAAAATCGGCATCAGTATAACTTGTGATGCGGCCGGCATCGGGAGCTCATCATCATGCTTTAGTACCAACTTTAATTTTTTCGTACCCTTGAGGTACCGAGCAATCCTCTTTGCCATTTTGAAATCCATTAGAGTAGGTGTGTGTATGCCTCGTTACACGATGCCCTGCGAAAGAGGTGCCAGGACGTGTACATCTGGCCACCCACAGCAAACTTCCAACAAGTTACTAAAAAAATCTTGACTGTAGGCCCAGCCTCCACAGATACTTCCGGTAATTTTTCATCCAGTTTTACATTCATCTTTTCTTCTGCTATCGGTGTCCTTACGCCGTTGGCGTTAGTCAGACCGTGTTTTACTAACATTTCGGTGATAGTGGATTCCTGGTCTATCAGGTATCCGCCACTCGGATCTCATACCCAGAAATCTTTCGACTTGTAGCAGATTTGTTAACGGTGACCCTAAGTGCTCCATGAGCGGAAGTATTACGAAGCAAAATTGGGTTGATTTTAAAGTCACGTTACGACTAGATGATGGTTGCAAAGATTTATTTTAATGCATAGATATTTTTACGTCCTACATATGTGCAAAAGAACTCCCGTATCTTTGGTAGGAGTGTCGGAATTTCGAGGTGGCTTTTGTCAAGGATGACAAAATGAAATGTCCTAATAAGCAACGTTACGGTGAACTTTATGCACAACATTGTCAAGTTAATAAATTTTTGGTCAAGATTTTTCATAACTCTTCACAATATACTTTCGTTTTTACTAGCTACTAATTAGCGCGGCGCTAAAGACAGCATTTCCTCGTCTCATCTTTTCGCTTTGGTACTAACACACCAAACGTGACAGCGCACCCCTAAGAACCAATCGTTTTAGGTGCGCAGACTTAATCGATCAATTTTCTACATAAACTGGTGTGAAAAGGGCCGCCAAACCTGATTCAAATCCAAGCTAAATATAGGATAACCTTAGCTATAGCAAACTTCCTCTGTCCAAAAATTAGGCCGCGCCTACAGTTAAGCATGTCCAGGAATATAAGGCCAAATTGGTGTTAATTACGGTTTCAAATATAAATTCAAAGACACCCCGCTAAGGTCCTAACGTTGGATCGATAAAAAGGACGATGGTTAGCGCAAGCGTCGCGTAATTTTCAGTCGCTGCGACCACGACGAACGCGCTTGCCATCGTTAATTGCCAGCTTGGCGCGAGTTCATACCCAAAAACGACGTATCTGGCGCTGAGAAACGTCAACTTTAGGGTAAGTTCCTTGGTCACACCGTTACACAGGAGAAATATTACGCATACTTAGAACATATAAGCGAATACCTTCTTGCGCTGGGCCGCTGCTAAGATTTTGCAGTGCTCGCGGTTTTCGGATCGGTCTGCATCATGTTGAGAACGCGGACCCCGTGGAGTGTTCGACTTTAATGGTCATATCTCGAAAACCGCTGGGTCGTGTTGAATAAAACAAAAATTTCGCCAATCAGCATGGATTCACAATTGAAAACGTCTTATCAGCTAGCCTCAGAAAACCCTTCCCTGCTTAAAAATGAAGAAAAGAACGTCCCTATATTTCTGAACAGATGAAGTTACTTGACTGGATGCTAAAACCACTTGAGTCAACTTTTGAAGAAGTTTCTCGATTTGAGTCACATAGTCTCATATATTTGCTTAAAATACATACAGACAACTTATCATTTAAGAACCCACGATATAAGAGCAAATTTTGTATAAGAGCATCAATCGCGTGAACGGAGCGACAGTACACAAATATTAGGTTATTATCAGCTCTTCGCTTTAAGAGCATTCTATTATAAGAACACAAAATGACTGGACCAAAACGCACCAGCAAGAGCTCTGACGGAAAGCTGTAAACCATCGTACCATTTTTTTGTGCAATTCCACCGATGGCGAAGAACCGCATCTACCTCACGCTTGTCCAGAAGAACAGCATTCGGCGCTACATCACCAGTCATGCTGGATTGACCGACGATCAGCTGTGTGGCTGGGTGTGCTCAGAGTTTGCCAAAGTCATTGGCAGGTCGACTGTCAACAAGATTGTGAGAGCCCCTGAAGCCCCGTACACCACCGCCCATGCCAAGCACAGTCGTGGCCCCTAGTACCCAGTGATGGAGCAAGAGCTCTTGGCGTTTGTGAACGCACATGAGTAAATCTGCGTGCTCAGTGATTTTGTGCTTTGGGAGAAAGCCAATGCACTCCTGTCTCCTCGTTCGGTGTCCTTCTCGTGGGTGCAAAAGTTCAAGCGTCGCAACGGCGTGCGGCTCCGCCAAGCCCACGGTGAAGCACGTTCGGTCGACACCTCCAAGCTTCTGGATCAACGACGCGAAACGCAAGGCCTACTGGAGCAGTATGATCCAGCTGATGTCTTCAACATGGATGAGACGACTTTGTTCTTTCGCATGCTACCGAGTTAAGCTTTGACGACGCAGGCAAGAACAAGGACAAGACGCGCATCACGATTGGACTGTGGCTCAACCTCGACGGCAGCGAGAAGTTGCCGCTGATTGTGATCAACAAGGCCAAGGCTCCACGGTGTTTCCGAGGCGTGAACGGTGCTTCCTATCAACTACTACTGGAACAAGAAGGCGTGGATGACCAGCGCAATATTCACCGATTGGCTTCGCAGTCTCAACGCCAAGATGCACGGCCAGAATAATCCTCTTGGTCGACAAGGCCAGCTGCCACCAGCCCATCAGCTTGAGCAATGTCCACGTATTCTTCTTGCCGCCGAACGCGACCTCGTTCCTACAGCCGTTGGATGCCAGCGTCATCCAGAACTTCAAGCTGAAGTACAAGAAGCTCTTGGTGCGCTGGATTATCGACCATCTGGACAACGATGGGACCGCGAAAGGTGTTGACGTGTTGACGACCATCAAGTTCCCTGTCGATGCATGAATAGGTGTGTCTGCAACCACCATTCACAACTGCTGGTGCCACACCGGCATCGTACCTGCTCCAATGGTGGATCGACTCAAGATAGACAATGAGCTGTCGCGCGACACAGACTTGCCGGAGCTCCGCGACCTTATCGATCGACTCGGGTTGGACGACCCGCTTGACGCCGAAGCATACGTCAGTGTTGAATAAGTGGACGCAGAATGTGTTTGTGGTGTGAACGACGGGGAACCTCATGCAGATAGTGGCGATGACGAAGAGGAGGAGGTGCAGGAACCATTCCCACACGTGGAGTCGTTACGTGCATGCCAGCAACCGGCGGTGTATGTGCTTGCTCAAAGCGTTCAAGACGTGAACCTGTGATGCGTGATGGACCACGCTCGTGATGGCCTGCTGTCATCCATGAAACATCAAAAAAAGATTACCAAGTTCTTTAGCACTGGTAATTTAGAATAAATCCACTTCACCCCTATGTTCACATGGTCGTTTTTGCTGATACTACCAGCCTTCTACATGTGGCCCAGGAAATTCCCTGACCAGCTTCAGTTTCGACAAACGAACAATCGGAAAAACTCTATAATCGGTGCCTGCGGTGATCAACGGGCGGCATGACCGCCGATCAGCTCAAAAAAAACGAAACAGTCCATGCCTCATATGAGCTAATTTCTTGGCATATCCTTCTTTTACCCGATCTAGGTAAAGCCAGACTCTCGATCCCGGTTCAATATGATGTGGATTACCCTGATCGGTATTACGGTCGGCGCTTTCTCGGATTGCTCTCCGGAGTCGTTCATTGACCTTCTCTCGCGCGTGTTGATAAGTCCCATACGCCACCGACGAGCTTCGCGGTCACGACTTCTGGTGCACCCGACGGGAATCTCTGATTCAATGGTTGATCGTGGGTCCCAACTATAAGCCAAATAAAACGGGGTGTCTCCCTCGATCCGATTGAAAGAGGAATTTAACGCAAATACCAGTCTTTTCGCATATTCATCTAAATATTGTTGGGCAGAATCAGCAACGTACATTGTTATAGCTGTGGTCAGCGTCTGTACCATCCGTTCGGCTTTTTCATTTGCTTGTGGCCGGTAGCACTCTGTTTCTGACCAAGCATATGATTAAACGATCGGAAAGCTTCAGCCATAAAGCCCTATTCTCGATCATGTCTGATTACTTCACTGGCACCAAATCGCCTGAAAACACATTCTTCATAACTACGAGCGACCTGCTGGGCAGTTCGAGTAGACCCAGCTTTGGCGATCACCAGACCGGTAAATAAATCGGTCCAGATCAGCGGTTCAGTATTTCCCTTGAATGATTTCGACATGGAAGGGATACGATCCATCGCTATTAATTGAAAGGGGTAAGTCGCCTGGATGTTTCCGGGCGATCTACTTCGAATAATCGGCATACCCTTCCCGGTTTCGCAATCCATACAAGTTCCAACAAAAGTTTGGACACTCCGATACAGACCTCTTCTGTGAAAATGTTTACGGATTCTGTGGTACGTCCGGCCCTTCAAAGATAGTGGTGCAAAATATAAAAAAATATCGGCTTGCAAAGTCTCCGGAATCACCAATTTTGCCGATCGATTGAGATTCGCATCAGCTCGATCAACATGAGAATAATAGAAAAGCAAGTTATTTTGATCCATCTCATAATTGGAAGCGATCTTAACACAATTCTTGGCTTCGTTTTGGCTCAATTTTTCAAGATCACCACTCAAGAAAGCTTTTAAATTCACAATCCATTTTTCTTCATCTTGATTTTTAAGAATCCTTTCAATCCGAAGCTTCTGAACTATTTCTTCCATCAACCTTTCTTTCAAAACCGGTCTGCGAGATGCCGGTCTGGTTCGCGATCTAGTCATGATCGATACTTGTACTGATTTTTCTTTATTCTCCCAGCGAACCAGCTCAGGTAACCGGTTGATTATGATCAGTTCATCCAACATTACAATACTGATCCGGTCTAATCACGCATGGTTATTGTAGCTATATGATCAGCTCTCCTGTTTCAGTCACGTTTCACGTGCAGGAGGTCATGTTTCGGCCATTCTCGTAAGATTTTCATAACGCGATCATTCAATAATTTCAGACGCGGCGCTTTACAGTCGATTTCTCCGGTGATTTGACGAATCACCAAATTTGAGTCTCCACATATGATTATATTTCTTTTCTTTTGTCTTTGAAGGAGATCCAACAACAAACAACGGTACTCAGCTTCGTTGACTGTGATACCTGGCGTGTAGTCTGGACCAGCAGACATGATGGTCCACTCCGGTAATTTCCACAACAGAGCACTATACGACCCAACACCCTTCTTTACGCTCGCTGATCCATCGAAACTTATGACGATCAAGTCCTCATCCGAACCCACGACCGGTGGAGGTATGCTGATCGATTCTCGAGGTTGCTTCCGAGGGGCAATCTCGATCAAGGCTTCGTCGACTTCTGACCGGGGAGATACTGGCTGCTAAGGTACCGAGAATTTCTACTTTACCCTTGGTACACTTGATGATTTCCAAGGTCCACGCGATAATAATTCCGACCATCGCCCCAGTCTTCCATCAATTCCAGTTGAAGACAATAACCAGTCCAGGTTAGACCGTCTAGAAAGTACTATTATCGGCCTGGTCAGCAGTATAAAATAACAGACATCCTGTATGCGTAGTAATACCAGTACTTCTTTATCCACCACGCCATAGTTGACCTCATTCGGTTTCAACGTCCGGCTGGTGAACGTTACTGGACAATACATTCCATCGTGATCTTGGACCAGTGCTGGATATTGCCCACTTACTTGCATATAAAATCACCACAGGAATCTTCTCCGGATCGAAATGTTTTGGACCGGGGTACCATCCTCGCTTTCAGCATGCTGAATGCAACCATAGCTCGTTCTATATGACCTTCCACCCGGATGTGGTTCGGTCGGTAAGATATTTTACATTTCGATTCATTCATTCCAGCCTTGTGGTCGGCTTCAATCGGTGATTTCCCAGTCGATCATGTTCTCGTAGTCTGCGGTAATCTTTTTCTTTCAATTCATATAATATAGCCGCGTATATCGAAAAATCTTAAATAAATTGGCTATAATAATTCAGGGATCCGAGGAAAGACTGCATGACCTTTAGTGATCGGGGAAAAGGAAGATTACTAAGTGCACCCCGGTCCTTTAGATTCGCCTCCAAACCCTGGATGGACACATTATGACCAAGATAAGCGACCTTGGGTTGAGCCCAGAAGCCGTTGACCACGCTGATCGATAGATTCCAGCGTTCGCAAGTATCAAAGAGTCGTTCGACCTTGTCACATAAAACATTTCATGATGTTGCCGTGACCAAGATATCATCTATATATGACCGCCTTCCCAAGACCGATGGTTTCTGGTCCTGATCCGGTTCACTTTCCGTGAACACGTCGTGGGTTCGGTGATCTTTTGGTCGCCGCTTATCTGGAAGTATCCGTAGAGAGTGTTGTCAATCAACCTCTGATAGATCTGCGAAGCGTTCTTCAACCCGAACGGCATCCGATTCCATTCGAAGAGGTCAAAAGGTGTAACAAAAGCTAAAATTTCCCGAGCACAATCTGTCATCGAAACCACCCAGAAACCTCTAGCCATGTCCAGTGAACAAAAGCATAAGATTTTTTCCAAATTCTCAAGTAAACATTTATCAAGGGCATTGGGTAGACCATCAACTTCGTGAGACGGTTCACCATCCTATAATCGATACAAAGTCGAATATCGACTGCGTTCTTTTTGATCACGATCTCTGATGCCCACTGCGATGTTGAGGATCTGATAATTTTTGTACACAACAAGCCCCTGATCAGGTCGGATAACATTTTCCGATATTGCGGTGCAACCTTACGACAACGTTGGGCGATCGCTCTAGCATTCCCCACATCACTATCACAAACAACTCCATAGGCAGTCTGGAGGTAAGGCATTACCCTTCCCGATCAGCAAAAGTCGCCTCTTCCAGATGATCTTCTTGAGTTTGTCGATCTGTTCGGGAGTATTTACTTCGGGTTCACCGACTTGTAGATCCTCAAGGATGACCTTAGGTATACTGGGTGATACTACTGGCAAAACTGCCATCTGCTTTTCGATGTCTTCAATGTATTGATCATCATCTTCGTGTATACATACCTTTTCATTCACTGGATCTATTCCCTCCGGTTTGGTATCAGCCTGGTTCGGTCCTGGCGAATCATGCTTATTTTCTTCGGGTTCCAGTTCATTTTTAGCAACTACGACAGATTCACGTTCAGTTTTCTCCACCATATCGAGGTTCTCACTAATCCCGTTAGTGTTAGTGTTGTCTTTAGTCGAATCATCATTATTTCCATCCTTCGGGTCAGTGGTAATTAGTGA
>MIQA02003696.1:0-10447 GCA_001887855.2 Sclerospora graminicola | reverse complement strand
ATATAATAACAGGTTTTGATTTTCCCCCTAAAGCAAAGAGTCGCTCCGCCACGTGTTGCGGTCATTGGAGCACAGGGTTGATTAGTCCCCTCTTGCTCAACTATTTCCCGGTTAAGACGCGCTTAGACGCATTTTGGCTTACCGGAAGACCCCCGACGGGTTTGTTCTAGGTGATCTAACCTCACCCGCAACGCGCACGTGTTTGGAACACGTTAAGAATATTGGTAAAGGTTTTGTGGAGATAACATTTGTGGATTACTGTGGAAGATCGTGGATAGATCGCGTTTTCTTGGTTTCGTTATATATCTCTCTCATTGGCTGGCCTGGTCAGACGAACTTTCCTGATCAGGCCAGATACTGAATAATGTCCCCCCAACCTTTCTCCGGTGAGATTTCCACCCGAGGACACCCCCCGTCTCGAGAAGGTCAAACCCTCCGACCTGATCAAGATCATCCTTTCGTCACCGAGTCCACCTAAGTGAGTGTAATCAGCCCCGATCAACGGGTACACAAGGTGAGATGAAGTTAAACATAGATCCTGACGAGCATGAAGACCGGCCAGATGACCGGGAGGATCAGATCAGTCACCACAGTGGTGATTCATCTGATTCCGATGCTGATCAGGATCGACGGAGTACCCCCTCCGATAGTTGGTCGTCCGGGCCAGTGGGTATCCGGATTCCACCCACGACTTCGTTCATGGATTTGAAAATCGGCTCCACCACACATATACACCAAAGCTCAATTGGTTTCGTCAAATGTCCAAAAAAGAATCAGAAATGACCAAAATTATTCGTCAAACCTGCTACAAATTGTACCTCCTATAAACTATTTTATTAAAAATGCATGTGTATTTGATATCGCCTTATTCGGCATCTTTATTGGATTGTAGTCGATCGAGCTGAAAGTTGACACTAGTGAAAGCTTGAGAAGAAAACCAAACTGCTTACATGATCTTCATCTTATGCACGCTTTTGAGGATTATCACCTATGCACCAGCACCTAGAACTGTTATAGCCAAGCCAATGAAAAGTATAATCCATCCAATCTAAGCAGGAGCAAAAAATCGTCATGACGACTATTGTACCACAATTTTGACGATTAACTACCATCATATCCAGCTAGCACTGCACCCACAAGGTTGCGCTTTCCAAACTCGGCATCATTCACGAACGAAGTCAACGGTGTAGGTGGAAGAGAGCTTGTATACCTCTTCACTATAGCAGGAGCAGCTGACGGCACACCCAAAATGGCATCGACGAAATGACTCGAAGCATTAGCGTAAGGATTTATATGCACTTTAAAGTTGCCAGACTCTGCTGAATCCCCACATGTCTTACTGCAATGGCGTACGTAATCTTTTCGAGGCCCAAGCAAGCTTGCAAACTCGGTGCTACTTAGCATTGGATAGGAAGTTTATCCAACTAGAACACAATAGAAGCAATAGTAATAATTATATCACCATTTCCTGTATAATTTAAGCTTTTAGACCTGACGTAGCTCTTCGCGCTCTCGACGCATGATCTCCTTTCTGCAGCTCTTCTTCGTTATCACTCTCCTACATAATTATTCTTCACAAATCTACAATATGTAAAAATGCCTTCATTACGGACGTACTTAATGTAACGAAAGCTAAACCCTTTAAGAACCGTTTGTGATAGTTTATATCGTTTATGAAAAGGTGACGAATAATTTTGGTCATTGCAGATTCTATTTTGGACATTTGACGAAACCAATTGAGCTTTGGTGTATACCGGTACATGAGAAGTATACGAGGTAAGTACACATGTTACTATACATATATACTCTACTTACGGATCAAGCAGCGCCCTTCTCTGACACTTCATAGGGTAGGGTTACTCAGACTTCCTTAACTGGATATAGCGGAAGATGGTTCGCTGCAAGAGGTTGTGAAAATGAGTTGGGCCATTCCTCAGACAGCTTCTAGTCGGGCTCTAACAGCCGATCCCCCACCTTGGTCATCTAACGCACCGTCACACAGTGGTACTTGCGGCGCTCTTCTCTTACCTGTTCGATCAGAATCGTCCGACATGATATGTCGTCGACTTGGCATCGTACTTAGTGAGAAGCTCGGTGTTCCACTCGCGAATACCCTTTCTGTCCTCCTTGAGCTTCCGCGCCGAAGACCTGGTCTTCCTGGCCTCCGCGGCCACCTAGCAATAGTAAAGCTGCCCTCATTGCTTCCAAGAAAGTTAGAAAATGAGAAACGTGGAGTCACAGCTGAATCAGATCAAGAGAATGGTGGCCACCACGAGACGCGCTACAACACGAAAGGCAAAGAGGTCTTCTGGAAGGATCGAAATGAGGCACGCCAAGCCAAGTCTTTCGAGCCAAACTAGACATTCCAGAAGCTGCGGAGCGTGAGTAACTCAAGACACTACAATTTTTCCAGCCCAAAGTCGGCAAGAAAAAAATTGGAGCGGAAAGCCGGGAGTTGATTCCATTCTAATTTAAAGAGCTGGGGTACCTACAATACCTGCTAAGCACTAAAATAATCTGATACCAAAGTATACGTGACGTGTAGAATACGTAGGCCTAACAATACAGACGAGACCGTGCTACGTCTACAAGCGATAACATGCGTCGTGACCACCTACAGTATACAGTGAAAAGCATTTCTCACAGAATGGCCATATTAGTACCCTAAAATGCATGTCATAGGCGACTGCCACTCATAGGCGGGGCCTACTATTAAGAGCTAAAACTTTACACATCAACTTTTATGCAAATCGTAAAAGCTATATTACCCTAACTTATTTTAGGAATAATCCTAGTGATCCGAAATTAGGTTCGAGTCATCCTGATCCAGACCATTGCGCGTCCTCTCATATCGAGACACGCGGAGGTAACCTAAGCTAGCCTATGGCCAGACAGTGCTTCTACGTGTCGATAAACTTGGTACACACTTCGAACCCCATGTCACGCATACAAAAGGTTAGTGTTTCACACATAAGTTTGGTATTTTGCACATAATTTTGGGTAGCCCATTACGAGTGCTTGTCATAGGCGACACCAGCAGTTTTGACAGGGTTTGGTAGTACCGTGGAAACATAGGTGTCGCCTTTGACATGCATTTTACGGTACTTCGAAGTTTGAAAAGTAGAATCGAGCATTGCTTCTCATTGGTGCTCTGCTTGGAACTATTAGCCAATCATATCATTCTTCATGAAGCACTCTGTGTGCGCATACTTATGGTTTCGCATGAGCTCTTTCGACAGAGGCTGGCTGGCGGCAGCATCTGACTGCTAGTGTGAAGACTTGTGTCAGAATCTTCCTTGACCATATGGAACAGTGTCATGCAGATGGTTAGCCGCGTGCAAGATGGAACTCTAGGACGCCGTGGGCCAATAATATGTCGAAAACCGACCACACCTTGATTGACTGATTGTCTGCTGACTTGGAGCATGCACAAGATGATTTTGTCGACTATGTCTTGCGCTAGATTGAATCAATGGCTGCTAATTTCTGGCCTTGTAGAGACGTAAGAACTCTGGTTGGAAGACAATAGCCGGATTCTCGAAGTAATTCAAGCGAATGTTGTGTCCAATTTGGTGGTGTTTCACCGTAAACACCACCAAATTGAAACTGCGGCTACTGTGGACGTGAAATTTCACGTCCACAGTAGCCGGCAAATTTTCTTGGTCAGGAATGCAAACACCTGAGAAGTGAGCAAAGAATAGATGAGTCTTGCACCTATGGATAGTTCAGTCACTAGATATTCCTGAGCTATATAATAAAAAAAATTACCAGAAGAAGGAAAAAGATGCCAACGAAATGTAGGAGGCAGTACATGTATTCACAAAGGGTTACCCTTACTGGACTCGTAAGATAACTACAAGAACGACGCTCTTCGCGTCAAGAAATTCATCATCCGTCGATGCGAGTCTTCAATTTCTTACCTACTTTGGATAGTGTTTCTGAAGCCAGTTGAAGTACTCTAGCCCAATTTTATCTGCTTCTTCACGCGTGATATCTTCAAGTTTGCCAGCTTTTATGTCGTCCTTTATTCTCCACGCTATCCCGATAGACTCGACACCATATTTGTGCCAGGCCCTGAAGACCTTGGCAGCCGTTTTTCCACCCGCTTTTGCATCCGCTACCCTTTCGGGTGTCGCCGGATCCCAAGAGTCTTCCTTTTTCATTAACCTTTCATACTTGTAATTCTTGAAAAGCTCGGGATATTCGCCCGCGAGGTAAGCATCCGCCTCTTCCATCGCTCTAGGACGTGTAACGTGACGACGAGCCCACCTCTCCCACAACTTTTCTGCTAACGTAGTATCTTCCTCCTCCCTCCAGAGTTTAGCCGCCTTTTCGATCTTTTCCCTGGCGAACATGTTTCTTCCTTGAACACGCTCTTCGTCATCTGCATCCATGCGAGTTCGCAACGACAGTTTCTTGTCGTTGTTATTCGGACTCACCACTGCGTTTGGGACGATTGGCTTGGCATCTGTCCCTGTGGGATGATCAGAAGCTGCAGTCAGACTGTTGTCGTTTGCAAGAACCACAGCCAGCAATAGAGTCGATACAAGTCGCATTTGGGATCGCTTGGACACTTGGCGAGGAGAAAACAAATTGAAAAATGAGTTGCTAGTGGTGAAAGGCTAAGCGCTTCTTTGCTCGCCAACTGGCATGGTGCAGTAGATGGGTCCAGAACTGACTGCCTACCGTAGATGGATCCCATACCCAGCCATCTGTTTTACGATAAGTTCGATAAAGTACACTCACTGAACAATCAATCGACTTAGGGGTACAGTATGAAGGTAACGTTATTTTAAAATCCCACTCTGATAAGTATACAAATGCTGCAGTAAGTGTATTGTCCACAAGAATGGCCTTTCTGAACTTGAGGTCCTCAACCAATTCTTTTAGGACTTCCCTGCAAATTATTTCGGCAAGGCCAACATTCAGACTTCGTTTTTTGGCTAAAACAGCGAAGACATATACAATAGTAGGCATTTGTCAGCCGATTATCCTCTTTCACAGCTTCGACCAGCCTATGTTTCATGGAATCGATCTGCGACGTGCCAGCCCCATGTACATTCCAAAATCAAGTGATCATAAAATTGGTCAGATGGCGCATCCGACACAATATTAAATACATATCTCCTATCTCTCTAGCATCTGGTATCTTATCGCATTGCGCACATTTGAGCAAAATATCGCTCAATTTATCCCCTATCATTCTTGAGCAGTATCATGCCAATCTTCTAGAAATCGCTCCAATTTTTCCGATGGTCAATGAAACAATGCGTCGATGTTCGGGGTATGTTGAGAATACGGTGCACGTCACCATCCCAGGCTGTGAGAAAGGATAATCGGTATGTTGCTTGGCAAATGTTTACTATTGCGTACTAACTCCGGAATGATGTGTTCGATGATAGACTGTACATTCCCAAATACTTCCTCCGTCCAATAATATAAGGAACATGAAATTAATTCCACATATTTCAACTTGTATAATGCAAATTTCAAAAATCTTTATTTGCAAAAATATTATTTCAGTAGTATTTTTGTAATGCGAGTGCAGCGTTTCTCATTCCAGCGTTCGCAGTGTCCCATCAAAACTGAAAGCAACACTACTCCTCCCCCGTAATTAGTCTGTGCTAGACTAATTTCGAACCTGAGTTTTCAGCTGTGCTACCTTAAATAGTATGTGCCACAGACTAATTGAGGGTTGTTCGGAAATAGTCTGTGCCAGACTAATTCACCACCCCCTTACACACACAAACTCTGTTACATAAAGTGAGTACAACGTACTTATTTAGAAAAAGATTGATGATGCCAAGTAATAAAAACTTGTGTCAGTTTTTGGCCAGCTAATACACAGGCCAGTCACAGCTCTAGAGGCTGCCTAAATTTATATTGGTACGATTTTATTGCCAGTGCTATCAAAGATTTATGGTTATGCATCAGCTAATTTTCTTGACCTGTATCAGTCTTTCTTACGATATCTTCTAATTCAGCAAGAGCGTCTTCAAAACCATTGATATCAGCGGGATCGATCCCGCCTTAAAAATAGCTGCTCTGTTTTGGTATGGTACTGTACCTATGTTCTGGTACAGGGGGCCAATTATCACACAAATTAGTCTGTGCCAGACTAATTAGGAAGTTTTTGAAAGCTCACCAATTTTTCTTCACCTAAATTAGTCTGTGCCAGAATAATTCCGAACACAGACTATTTTTGCACACAGAATAAGGGAGTACAAGTACCAAAATTTGTTTATCTTCGTCTGTTCCTTACCATATGTGATAAGCGACTAAAGTCTACACTGTGAATTATTGGCCGAAATTCTGTTGTTGAGATATAATACTACTACTGCGACCAGCTAGCTAGCATACGAAACAATTGTCCTCCGATGAGTAACTTACCAAAACTTCATGTGAAATGAGTACTGTACATGAACATGTACTTCAGGGATGGTAATGCAATATTTTGTTTATCTTTTCAGAGTTCGTAAAGTAGAACTAAACCTTTCCGATCCAGTACCCGCAGACGGTACAAAAATAATAAAAGAACCTCTCGTAGTCGTTTCATGTCCCTGGAATAGCCGGATCGAACAGAGTCCACGGACATTTTCGTATCGTTTTCTGATGATGATGGCAACAATGGGTAGGCTGCTAAAAATGAGGCATTGTGCTACGAAAAAGTACGAAATGTCTCATATAAGCTTCACCGGAGCGCCTCATTTAACTAGGTGGCTTCAAATATAATAAATTTTAAACTTAGGTATCTCACTAGGGCTCAAACCCGCGGGGTTTGGTGCGGGTTGAGGTCGACCCGCAGCCCAGCCCGCGGGTTGCGGGCTGGGTTGCGGGCTGGTTGGGTTAGTGTGTTGCACATTGCTGGCAAGGAAGGACTTCGTCAGAAGGCGTGGATTCTCTTCTGGTAGAATATTATCTCCTCCACTATGAGAGGGTTTACTTACAGCCGTCTACACGAGGTGGAGGTGGCGTGGGAAGCTACTCAATGTTTGAGGTAAAAAAACTGCGAGGGTGGCTGAAGAGTATAAAGGTTATATTAATCATAGATTGAGCTAATTGTCCAATCTGCGGTGAGGCAGCGAGCTCTTGGTAAAATACCTTGTGCTGCAAGATGAGTGCGTCTGCTTGCTACGACATAGAATAATATTTACAAATGTTAGTCGCCCAAATGCCAATGCACGTTTATATTCAACCGACCTCTGTAGTAAACACCATTCCAGAGGCAATCTTTCGTCTATGTTTTTTTATAATTTTCCGCGCAGTTACGTTGTCCTTCCTTGCTTCAGTACGAGCTGTGCTGCATTGTAGTGACAAAGTGGGCGCCGGGCCGCCCGCCCCTAATGAATATAGACTTGGCACAGGGATTGGTTTTGTAGATGATGTCGAATTAGAAAGTGCTTAGCTAGTATCGTCTCTAGGTACCTTCTTACGCTAGCTAATCAAGGATGTATGTCCCATCTTCTTAATGTGGATAGACTACCGGTTATAAAACTGATTAGCCCCATGGCTCATCCCAACTGCTCCATCCCATACCTTTTTATAATGCATATGTAATATGTACCACCTGTACCATCTCATCTAGGTACAATACTCCCCCTCGACTAGAAGTTCCCAATCTTAGACTTTTCCAATAATAACTTCTTTGTCGAAATCGCCTTAGTTAAGAAATCAGCCAATTGAAACTTCGACTTAATATACTTGATGTCCACGATCTTTGCCTTCACTTGTTCCCGTACAAAAATGATACCGAATGTCGATATGTTTCGCACGACTCTGGTATCCATCATTTTTGGCAATTGCAATTGCACTCTGGTTATATTCGTAGACAGAAATTGGATAATCGACATTTATCTTCAATTCCTTCAGTAAGCTCCTTGTCCACAATACTTCTTGAATGCATAACGATAAAGCCATGTATTCTGCTTCTGCTGTGCTCAAAAAAAAAACGCCACACTCTGCTGAATCTTCGACTTGAAAATAACGGGAGATCCATTTATCATCACCACCACCCCAGATGTTGATCGTCGACTTTCTTTGTTTCCAGCCAAGTCTGCATCTGTATAGGCTTCAACCTTGATACCATCTGTATTTCCATGGTAACAAATTCCTTTGCTTGAAGTTGACTTGAGGTATCTGAGTACTCGAATTCCAGCCTTCCAATGTTCTTCACTTGGCTGTTCCAGGTGTCGACTTAATTGACAAACAGCATATGCAATGTCTGGTCGTGTCCCAGTTGCAATGTATAACAGCGACCCGACAAGTGACCGAAAAGGACGATTTTCCATCTTTGGGTCCTTTTCCTTGCACTTGTACAAAAACTGTCCTTCAACACTTGGATTTGTTACTGGCTTCGAGTTGACCTGACTAAATTTTTCGATCATTCTTTGAATGCAGGTGCCTTGACTTAACTTTAGTTGTCGTCGATCTTGTTTGTAATCCACTTCAATACCAAGTATAAATCGGACGCTTCCTAGCACCTTCAACTTGAAATGTTTTAGGATCTCCTCTGCTACCCTTTTTATTGCCCCAACCGACTTTGCACCAATAAGCATGTCATCGACATATAATGCTACGTAAATCCACGAATCTTCATATTTTCGGATAAACATGCATGAGTCGGATGTGCAGGACTTGAAACCCATAGTGACGAAAACGCTTGTTATGGTTTTAAACCATGTAATTGCCGCTTGTTTAAGTCCATATAGACTCCGATTTAGCTTGAACACTTGACCCGGCTTTGCACTGATACCTTGAGGTGGATATATGTACACCTCTTCTGCTAACAATCCATTGAGAAATGCCGTGTCTATGTCATACTGATGTATAAACATACCCATTTGGCAACATATTGCCATGAAAATCCGCACCGAATTTAGGTTCACCACCGGAGAATATGTCTCGGTGTAGTCGATACCATACGTTTGACGGTATCCAAGAGCAACAAGCCGTGTCTTAAATCGTTCGATTTCACCATGCTCGTTTCTTTTAATTGCAAAAACCCATTTTGTACCAATAACCTTTTTGTTTGGTGGTTTTTCTTGAACACTCCATGTCTCTTTTTCTTTCAGCGCACTTAATTCATCTTGTATTGCTTTCACCCACATTTCGCGCTGTGGAGATTCAATGGCTTCATTATACGATATCGGGGTTTCGTATACAGCATGTGCCTGTTCGTATCCAATTCGGTGGCGTTTCGGTGGTCGCATCGCAGAAACCAGTGAGTCATCAGTTGTTGTCACAATGTCCCGGCTAACGTTGCCTAATGGAACAATTTCTGTTGATGTCGGATTCTCTGCATAAGAGACTATGCTTGTTTCCACAGATGGTCCATTGTTTCCATGTTGATTTGAGCTTGTCACCAATTGATTTGTACCATCTCCATTTTCACAGAGATCATCATCGGCCATAATCACATCGTCTATTTCAAACAGAGGGTCAGAGGTACAAACTCTCGACATCTCTTCTAGCTTCGTCGGCTGCTGATTAACGATGCGCGAGGGATCAATGCCTTCAAATTCTGGGTCGTCCATCTTTCTTCGTTCTTGTGTTGAGTTGATATCTCGAAGCGTGAAAATCCAAATTTCCAAGATTTTCAGGTTTTAGGAAAATGATTTTTCATGCAATGTCGGGTTTTTAACCAAGTAAAGCTGGATTTATTTTCGTACTCAGGGGTGACATCACTGTGAACAACATTTTACGCCTAAAATAATGTAAACTCGCCCTGTGTCAGAAACCCCAAAACCAAATGTGTTATACAGCGCGGTGACGAAGATAGCAAGTGATCCCAGACTGGTCGTCATCAAATATACGACAGTTCTGCCCGATGGGTGCGTAAACATGCGCGTGTAATCAGACACTAATGCAAGCAAAGTGGTGCCAATCAGCAACAGCATGTTGTTAAAATTATTAAGCTGGACCATGAATCGGTCCTTTCGTCGCTGGTGATGACAATCTCGACGTGCTCTACAGTACAGCGTCAACACGGACAAAATGATTAATATTTCAACAATGAAGGCAGTCACTGCTTGAATGGAACGACTACCGGGTCTACAGACCGGCGAGTTTCGAGATCCAAAGCGATGCACAAACTTTCTCCAGCCAACGCTCTGGTATATGGTGAACATATGATTGCATCGATAGCAATGAGCGAGTTTGGTAAATACATGTAGTGATGACGTCGAATAAATCGATAGTAAAAGCAAATAAGACGACGGCGTCAGCACTACCGATTTGATGCGCAACACACCCCTTGGTGCGTGCGAAATAGTGATAGGGAACCACGCGCCGGTGCTAGTGGCTGGTACGACCAGTACAAGCACTCATTGTGACACGGTGTGCGTATCGCCGTGAAATACATTGATCAATTAGAACATAGGGTGGTGGTGGGTCAGCTCCGTTAGTGTGAAGAGCGTGAGGGGGCAAACGAAGTGACGGCTATGGTGAG
>MIQA02003693.1:20975-36725 GCA_001887855.2 Sclerospora graminicola | reverse complement strand
GGTGAAGCGACTTATAAAATAATGCAAGGTACTTTCCAAAGGGCGCATTCTGATTGGTGGAAATAAGGGCCAAGGGTGTAGACGCCGGATAGTCGCCGCCGAGGAAGCCTACAAGCGGCCAGGTGGCGCCAGGCTGGAAATCGGACCGGCGGGCCTGACAACGGGGCGTGGATAATCGGACAGGCAGGCTGAGCAGACGGGAGGACTATGGATGTCTGACGGCCGAGGCGCGGATAGCGGACGGACAAGATGGCGGACTGTTCGTAAGGATGGGACTGTTCGTAAGGATGGAGAGAAGGGAGCCTGATAGAAGAGGATTGTTCTAGTGGAAGGAGTAGGCACCTGGATCGTAGTAGAGGCTGCCAAGGGATTGCTAGCGTCAGCGGCAGAGAGGCGCGGATGGGTGGCTATCCAGCCGAGCCGGCCGGGTACAATGTACCATTCGGACTGGTACCATATGGGTTCGGTGTACCGGCCGGGTTGGTACCATTTGGGGTTGGTGTACCGGCCGGGCCGGTACACAAAGTCGGAGTTAGCCGGGTTGCGTTGGGTAAGGTACATGACTGGTCAGCCGTGTTATTTGAGGTAGGTTACACAAAGGGGGTATTGGACATAGGATAAATCAGTATACGTTTCGCTTTCTTAGACGCAAGTCGCTTTTATTGGTTCACGGCAGAGGGCTAACAAGGTCCCCTCTTGCTGTTATTGGTTTGCCCAGGGAAGGTTAAGTTAACCCACCGGAAGTCCCCTGACCGGGAGTCGCGGCGACTTCGTATACTCACCTCAAGTCGCCCGTGTTTTGAACACGGTATTAAGTATTGGGGAGTGGTGACATTTTGGCCTTCTGTGGAAGAGTGTGGAGTTGTATCTGCCTCGTTTACACATTTGGATTCGCCCTTCATTGTTATTGGTTTAGCTGGCCGATCGATTATTCTCGGTCCAGCCGGTACTATACAAACTTCAAGTGTCTTATTGGTTTAGCTGGCCGATCGACTATTCTCGGCCCAGCCGGCACAATACAAAGTTCAAGTATATTACCAGACGAGCTCCCCGGTGACGATTTCCGCCCAGGAGCTACCCCTAGTCCTACACTTCATCTCCCTATTGGACGGATTTACACTTTTTGCCCTAGGGTCCATCAAGAGAGCTAACCACCCAGTACTGACGGGTACACAAGGTGAGCTTTTAACATGCAACATTCGAGCAGTCGTGATCAAGCGGATGGAAGCGACCGATCCAGCCGGCCTCAAGCCGGATCGGATCATGACTCGGATGGACGGAGTACCCCCTCCGGTAGTCAGTCGTCTGGGACCCCCGTGGGTGTTCGCATCTCAGGAAGATTTTCTGAGAGCGACTACACCACAATGGTGCGCGTGCCCGGATTTCTTGGTGACCCTGGATATCACCGCGAGTCCCTAGCGGGCGAAAGACCTAAACCTGTCAAATTTGTTGACGATGTTGTGTCGGGTGCATTGGGGGAAGGCATATCGCCCCCAATGCTGCTTAAGATGGAAGGATGCGATGGTCGCCTCGGATTGGGGGAGTTCGAGGTTGACATTAAAGAAGAAGTTACTCCCTAGAGGCTCCGCCGGGGGCGGATTACGGTGCTGCCTACGGCAGTGCCGGCCGCTACACGGATGGAGCCGGATCGGATTATGGTGCAAGTCGCCATAGTCCGAGGAAGGATCATGGTTCCGACCATGATCCTAACGAACAAATGCATATTATGGATATAAAAGAAAAAATCAAGGAAGAAAAAGCGGAAGTCGGATACGACCGGAGTGGGAAGCCGGCCGGATCGGGACCAAGTCGCGATCTGGCCCACCTACCCCTAAAGAAACCGGATTGGCAGGAATTGGATTATCCGACTTACAAAGATAAACCGCGTTTCGAAGAGGAAGAAGAGAAGCAGGACGGCCTATCGATGGATATCGACTTGGAGCGTGCTTTCCATCTTCACGAGTTGGGGCAATTCTTGCGGACGGATAAGGTGCTGAAAATAACACGGCCGAAGATCATAGGCGGATTGAAAGGTCCCGTCTCTCCCCCCACTCTCTCAGACGGCCACGTGTCCTTTATTAGAGGACTATTCGATCAACTCAAACAAGCCGGCATTAACACCGGCGTGTTTGATCCGAACGAGTTGTTTGATCTGAAGATGGACAAGTTGAAGGAGGCGTCCAGCGCCCTGCACGACCACTTGGTACCGCTAGTGGGTTGCTCGCCGCCGTCGAAGAAGATGACAGCTACGACTGGAGTGGCGCCGTCCACGCCGCCGGCGACAAGCAAACCAGCCGGGATACACTCGGGCTCTTCGCAGTACGAGTCTTCCCCTTCGGAAGCAGACTCATCTGATTCATCAGTGGGTATCACCCGCATGACGCTTGGCCCAAGGGGAGCAGCGCGTGTGGCGACAGCCATGAGACTTGGAGGACGTGAGGATCTGGGTACGCCCGAGCGGAAGAACGCCGGCCAGTACAGCGTACAGGCCTGGCGGACAGCGACGGCGGATCCAGAACCGAAGGAGGAAGACGAAGACGCGGATGGGCGGATTAAGAAGGAATGCCAATCTGGCAGCCCGGCTGCCCCTCAAGCCGCCCCTCAAGTCGCCCCTCAAGCCGCCCCTCAAGTCGCTCCTCAAGTCGCTCCTCAGGTGCCGGATCACCTGCAAAACATGTTCTCGGCGATGATGGAGCGATACTTGGAAGAGCAACGTCGGCTGAGCGCCAGCCGCGGCAGTCCGAAGTCACCGGACCAGCCCGCTCGTCGTGGAACACAGGCCCCCGGACCAGTCCAGTCCTATGCGAGGGAGCCGAGTGATGAAGATATGGAGTCGGTGCAGTCCAAGCAAAGTGAACCCCATGCTGCCCCGCCGAGCCGGCAGACAGGTCGCCGGACCGGACGTCGGCCAACGAACAGGAAGCTGTCTTTCAGCGACGTGGATATGGAATCCGTCAGGTCGGCCAAGTACCATTACGATCCGGATGACTTGGATCTGGGGATGTCCCGCCGAGCCCTTATGGCCTCGGCCCAGGCGTTTGACGCGGATTCGGGAGCGATCACGAGGGTGCGAATGTCGGCCGCGTCCGAGCTGAAAGACTTCACCGGACGCGACGCGGACGAGGACCAGGCCCGAGGATGGTTGAGCAAGACGAAGTCGCATTTCTCAGAGACCGGACGTCGGACTATGAGAAATGTCTGATCTTCGGGGATTTGATGAAGGGACCAGCGAAACACTGGATCCAACAGCTCAGCCGGGAAACCCGAGGAAATTGGAGGGGATTGGCCGGTGCGTTCGAGGAACAATACTGCGGAGCTGGAATGTCAGCGGCGCGACAATATTTCCACTCCAGGAAGCGAGCGGATGAGACCCCTTGGAGTATCTCCATCGTTTAAATGTCGCTGGCATGAGAGTGGATATTCCCGTTAAAGAAGATACCAGCCGGTCGGAAGCTGCCCGTGAACACGTGGAACTTTTCATCAGCACGTTGGACGATCGGGAGCTGGCAGACCAGCTGGCGTTACTGCGGTTGAAGAATACGACGGAGCTGGAATTGACGTTGCGCACGTACCTAAGGGCGAAGAAGCAAGGCCTCAAGGCGGCAGTCGGAACCGGCCGTTTCAAGTCCCGATTTAGCGTGGATCAAGGAGGCCGGCCGCCATCTACCAGGACTGCCCGGGCCGTCCGCATGGTCGCCCGAGAGTCAGACGCGACCAGCTCGGAAGAGGAGTATCAGCGATCTGGGGGCGAGTCTGAGGAGGAACAGTATCGGTATCTTTTCTCGGCAGAAGCCAGTCAGCCGTCCAGGCTGCCAGCCGGTTCCGGTCAGTCGAAGAGTTTTCCGGCTCGAGCTGACCAGGATTACCCCAGGCGCAAGTGCACCCACTGTGGGTCTATCAAGCATGACGACCGGAGCTGCTGGAAGCGGCTGACGTGCAAGAAGTGCGAGAGGAAGGGACACCCGGCGGAACACTGCCTGTTCACGTGTAAGGCTTGCGGGGAGGTGCATGAGGCGGGACTGTGCCCAATGGAAGAATTTTACAACCTGTTGAAGAAGTGGTACGTCCCGACCAAGCATGCTGGAATGTTGCCGCCCGGGGCGGAAAAGATGTTAAACTAGATCGCTCGCCAGGTTGGAATCTGGTTCGAGCCGAGCGGTCTAGTGTTAGTATCTATGCATATGTCGGTAAAGAGGATAATCAAGAAGCAAAGCAAAGGATAACTGACAATACGTGTAAGTTTGACGATTACGTCACCCGGTCCCCGGCCGGTACGGCTGACCCCTTCCTGGTGAGCAGTATACGGACGGATGAGTATTCTCGGTCTGAAGTGCGAATGGAATTGAACTTGTTACCTGGCGAGTCGCGAGGTTATTGGAAGTATCATTCGCCGGATAAATGGTTCAAGCAGGCCAAGGCGGATGGGAAAATCAATAACCAGAAAGCTACCATGCTGTTCGACTCTGGCGCGGAAGTGTCTATCGTAGACACCACCTTTGCTCGTAAGGTGGGGTGTGAGATAGACGAGACGAATCGGCAGGAATGTATCGGCATTGGAGAGAGTTCGTACATGACCCAAGGAAGGACAAGAGTCAAGATTACGTTAGCTGGGTCTTTGGTATATTATTTTACCGCCTGGGTAGGCAAGTTGGCCGGGCAGGATGCAATTTTGGGCATGGATTTTATGGTCCGGCCGGTATACGGCTGGACTTATCGCATGGAACATTGACGTTGCCGGACGAGGTACAGATCCAGCTGGCCGGCCGGTGGCCCTTATATGGCGCCCACGTCCAGTTCCTCAGCTAGGTCAGTTTGTAACGGTGCCAGTTGGAAAAGCGGTGGAAGTAATGTTACGACCACACGATCGGCGGAGTAAGTTATGGCTGACAAGGGGCGAGTGCTGGGTACCATCGTTCGTTAAAGGGGGTGGTCATCTCAACTTCATAAGTGTGGCCAACGTCTCTGAAAAGCCCCTCACCTTGCATGAAGATGTGATTGTTGGAATGTGGCTGGCCGAGGATAAAGTGCCCCGCCGGCCGGGCTATGTCACTATTGGCTCAAGACGCTATATTGAGTGGCAAAACCTGGCTTTTCAGGCAACCACCGATCTGGTCAGCGAAGAGGAAGAATTAGAAGAGGACCAGACTCCGATTGTGGATAAACCCGAGTACCGGACCCCTTCTAAAATATTGACGCGGAGCCGGCCGTCGCCGGATCCGGCCGAATGTATTGATCGAATCTACGCCCCGATCGCGGAACTGGTTTTGCCCACTCAGAGGGAGACGGATGAACGACAGAGTCGGGAGAAAGGACCAAGCAGAGTTGCATATACGGTCAGCCCCGATGACAGTTGTGACGACCGAAGTGAAAGCGGATCGGCCCAGCCGGCCGAGCAGAATTCGGAAATAGCCGAAGGCGGATCGGCCCAGCCGGCCGAGCAGAATTCGGAAATAGCCGAAGGCGGATCGGCCCAGCCGGCCGACCAAGATCCCGAAGCAGCCGAAGCCGATCAAGTCTGCATTCATAAGGGGGCGAGCTATACGTTGAAGGCATGGAAGAGCAGATGGCGGTGTTACCTGTGGTGACCCCTTGCCCCCCAGCGGTCACTATCGACGATCTACAAGTGGGAGACCCGGACGTGAACACCCCGGAGGAGATCAGCAGATTGAAGGATATTATATGGAAAAGACGACATCTGTTGATCGGACCAGGGAACGCACTTCCTCCGGCCGCCCATGGGGCGGTTTGTGATATCGATGTGGGAGGTGCCAAGCCGGTGGCACAGAGATGCCGAAGAGTCGCCCCCCAATATCGGGAAAAGCTGTCAGAGCTTATCAAGGGTTTGCTGGCCACCAAGATAATTCAGCCGTCCACCTCGCCATGGGCTTCGCCCATCGTAATTATCATTAAGAAGAATGGGGTGGATATAAGGTTGTGCATCGATTACCGGCTGGTGAACCGGCTGACTAAGCTGATGATTTATCCGATGCCGCTGATAAACGACCTGCTGGAGGACCTGGATAAAGTTTTGTGGTATTGCTCACTGGACATGGATAGTGGATTCTGGGTGGTCTCTATGACCGATCGTGCACGGGAGATCTCTGCATTCGTGACGCCTTTCGGGTTGTTCGAGTGGAACCGGATGCCGTTCGGCCTGAAGAATGCCCCGCAGATTTATCAACGGTTGATAGATAACGCGCTGTACGGACACTTCAAGATCAAGGCGGATCAAGATCCGGCTCTGGCCGGGGATGTGTTCGCCGAAGGTGACCCGGACCCCGACCCAAAACCTTCAGTTTTGGGGCGGCGGTCTTACATTGATGACATTCTCGTTACGGCAACTACCTGGAATTTACTGTGTGACAAAGTGGAGAAGTTGATGATTACGTGTGAAAAGTGGAATCTTTCGATTAGTGTGGTTAAGAGTTTCTGGGGTAAGACTAAGGTGACCAATCTGGGTCATCAAGTGTCGATTGCCGGATTGGAAGCGAATCCGAAGGATTTGGAGTCCTTGAGTAATCTGCCTTTCCCGCGATCCCTAAAGGCTATGCAATCCTTTTTGGGCAGCCTGAATTATTCCAGTCGGTTCATCGAGGATTTTGCAGTCTATGCGGCGGTCTTGTATGAGTTGCGGGAGGTGGATTACCATAAGTTGAGAGAGCAGGATAGGCAAGCGGAGACGCAGGCCGGGCCGGCAATTTCAGCCAATGAGGAAGCGCCCTTTTCGGTTATTTCAGCGAATGAGGAAGCGCCCTTTTCGGTTATTTCAGCCAATGAGGAAGCGCCCTTCTCGAGTATTTCAGCCAATGAGGAAGCGCCCTTCTCGGGTATTTCAGCCAATGGGGAAGCGCCCTTGTCTGCCCAGACAAGCGACCAGCCGCCGGACCCCGGCGCGGCCGGCCCGGACGACCATATGACCCGAGCGATGGTGGCTTTTGGCATGCTAAAGGCGAAGATGGCGACCACACCGGTCCTGAAACATTTCGATGTTAATAAGACTCCGGTGGTCATCATCTACGCTAACAAGTGGGCTATCTCGGCCGCTCTCGTGCAGGATCATGATGGAGTGTACTGTCCCGTGACCTTCACCAGCCGGACCCTGAAAGTTAATGAAGTTAATTACGGATTGGTGGATAAAGAAGTTCTGGCTCTATTACGGATCTTGGATGTGTGTTATACTATGCTGGTGTCTCGGCCTATCAAAGTACTATCCAGACGGTCGACCCTATCATGGCTCCTGACGGCGAATGGGATTGATGGCCGGCTGGGGAGATGGGCGGCTCTGCTGTCTCAGTGGTCCCTCGAAGTGATTAAGTGTACTAAGGGGGAAGAGGAAATACTGGGCACATTGGCTGCCAGCATTACCCCCAGGGCAGAAGTGGAGGAAGCACTGATAGCGATCGCACCTCGGAAGCAGCCTCGACAAACTATCGTATTACAGCCGCCAACAGTGGGACCCACGGAGGAACTAATGGTTTTGAGTTTCGATGGGTCGGCGAGTGTAAAGAAAGGGGTCGGGGCCTATAGTGCCATTTTGTGGAAGCTGCCCGAATGGAAGGCGATCGCGGCCGCCTCGGATTTCACGCCGGGCATCACGGTGAACGAAGCGGAGTATAGAGGACTGCTGCTTTCTCTAGATCTGTTGGCTGGCCGGACACAGGGGCGGATCATCATATGCGGTGATTCCAACCTAGTGATCCGGCAAATCACCGGAGAAATAGATTGCAAGGCGCCGCGGCTGAGACTGTTAAATGATCGGGTTATGTCCGCCTTGCGGAGATGGCCGGAGCACGAATTGCTGCACGTCAAACGAGACTGGAATAACAGCGCAGACCATCTGGCTGCCTTGGCCATGCGAGATCAGACCGGACTCACCGTCTCGGATCCAGGATTGTTGGACGAATTGGCGGAGATGAACAAGCTATCGGAGATAATCAAACCGGCCGCTAGAGACGAGGGCCCATCACCCGAATCCAGCCGTCCTATGGAAGGGGAATATAGCGACCACGACTGGGAACAGGGCGTCCACGCCCGATCGGACCAAGAAGTGCCCTGCAGCAATGAAAGATCCCTCTAGGCGGACCCCGAGCAGACCTGGCGAGGCTAACCACGGTTAGTAGTCAACAGTGAATGTTTGGAGTGGGAACGGAAGAAGAACAGATGGATATATTAAAAAAGAAAAAAAACTGAGAGAAATGGAAGAATTAAAGCAAGCCCGACTACTCATCCCCGTCGATGACTATACTTGCCTCGGAGCCGAGTCACCCGAAGCCCAGGGTGGTCGGAGGGCCGTGCGCGGTATTGATTGCGCCAAGGATCTTGCCGGTCGATGGCCGCCAAAGATTGAGAAAGAGAGGTGGTCTGATCCAACGCACCTAGGCCGGGATACCACGTCCCTCCTTCCGCTGCATTTCCACTCCTGCGGTTTGGTAGATGGAGCATGAACGGGAAAAGAAACAGGTCCAAGTCACATTTACCATCCCGGATACCCGCCATGATGAACGTACACAGACGGACCCACGCCTCGGAAGCTCGTCCCCGACGATTCTTACGGGCAAGGGAGTACCTGCGGAGGGACTCGTCCGCTCGCTTGTCCTCGGCCGAGATGTACAGGAAGTGGGTAGACTCCCAGATGGCCCGAGCGTGAGTCACGGTGAAATCATGAAGTCTCGCTTTGAATTCCGTGAACCATGGATCGGATGGAAGCCCCATGTCCGGCATCTTGGTGTGCAAGATTTTCCAGGGTTCGGTCCCCATGAGTGTGTCGATGGCGCCCGACCTCATCAGGTCAGGGTCCCAAGTCTTTGGAGACGGCGCCTTGTAAGATCGTGGGAACAACCAGAGAGGCGGACGGGACAGAGAGTGGGCGAGTTGGGAACTGGAGATATCAGCCAGGCTGGTGTTGCCCAGTTGCTCGACTGGCCAAGGCAGTATGGCAGGCCGATCCGCCCCACTGGGGAAACGCCCTCCCGATAACCACAGAAGCGGAAGTTTGGGAAAAGAGGGCGTAGGAGGTAGAGTACTCCTCCGGACCTTAGACGTGGCCGCCGGTCTGTGGGGCCGGCGTGTAGTACGTGACCCGGCCGGGGTTGATCGTCGTTGTTTGGCCGGAGCCTGGGAAAGAGGTTCGTCTGAGTCACTCAGGTCGGGAGGGGTTAACCACTGATCAGGGATGTCCTCGTCGTTGTCTTCCACTTTCTCCTCGGCCACTCCGTCGGAACTCGAGTTACGTGCGACCGAAGCGGCCGGGGCGTCGACAATGCTGGGAAGCAAGGATGGGTCGGACGGCTCATGTTCCCCGGAACCAAAACCTGCCGGCGGCGGGGTCTGCAGATCGATGATCTGATCGGATTCCACTGGACTCGTCGTTCGCCTACCGGAACGGGAAGGGCGGCGACGGGTATCCGCGCGAGAACGGATTAACGCAACGTTGACTTGCTGAGCCTCGTAATCCTCGTCTTCTTCGTCATCGTCATAGATAACCGAAGGGGAGGATGGTCCCGAGTCCGAAGAAGAATTAGGGGACGTGGTCGCGGGTTCAGAAGAGGGCGCGGCCGCTGACTCAGAAGGGGGCGCGGCCGCCGACTCAGAAGGAGGCGCGGCCGCTGACTCAGAAGAGGGCGCGGCCGCCGACTCAGAAAGGGGCGCGACCGCCGACTGAGAAGAGGGCGCGGCCGCTGACTCAGAAGAGGGCGCGGCCGCTGACTCAGAAGAGGGCGCGGCCGCTTCTGACTCCGAGTCCTCTTCAGAGTTAGAACTAGGAGTGAGACCGGTTCTACCGGGAGTGTATTGAGGGGATGGAAGAGGGGACCGCTCCGCGAACAGGCTGTCCTCGCTCTCCGACCCGGGCTCTTCCCCGTCGTCCGACTTGCCTGGAGAACATTGGCGCGAGGGTGGGGATTCGCTCTGCTTCCTCCTCTTAGGCGGGCTGGCATCGGCAAAAGAGGGGCTAAAGCCGGCCGGACGTTTTTGGCCCTGCGATCCTGCCGGGGCGGACGAAGAATTGGAACCGGCAAGGGGCGAATCGGAGCCGGCGGGATGTTCCTCAGGTTCCGACCCTGCTGCAGCGGGCAACGGGGTTGGGTTGGGCGGAGAAGTCTTCCACTGATCCACCATTCCCAAGACAGACAAGACGGATTCCCGTACCTTGGGAGGAGCTCGAAAAAGGGGAGCGGCCTGGCTCTGAGTCGCCTCAAGCTGGTCTTGAAGTCCACACAACAAGGACCTAAAACGATCCTCTTTATCCAGCATGGCATGACAAACACGGTCCGCCCGAGCTAGTATGGCATGGGCGTCGGAATTTTCCTGGCGGGCCCGGTACAGCTCAGACCGCAATTCCTGTTGCCGAGAAGTGGCTTCTTGCAACTGCCGCTCCAGATCCGTGATTTGGCGAAGGGCCTGGGCGTGGGAGTCGCGCAGGTGATCGCGGTTGTCTCGCACCTTATCCAGGTCTTGGGACACCTGGCGGAGCCGGGTACGAAGATGCGTAAGCTCCCGAGACATGTCCGGAATTTTGGCAGATTGCTGTTTCAGCTGTTCTAACTGTTGAACTGCGGAATGACAAGAAAATAAAAAAAAACTGTAAGCAACTGGGCCATCACGTAAGAAGAGACGAGGCACTCATGCTGAAGCTTGGATCGTTGGACCAATTCCTGATTGGCAGACCGGAGAGGTTCAACGACGTCTTCCAACATGCGGAGGCGGTTGCGCTCTCCCGTCAGGACGGCGACTTGGCATTCAAGATCGGCCACCTTTTCTTGGAGATTGATTATTTCGGGAGATGGACCCCGAACGGCGGCTTCATCAGCCCGGCGGTTGGCAGCGGCGAGTTGACGGACCAAGTCGGCTTGGATTTGCTCCAAGCCATCCACCTGGGCGGTCAACACGTCCAGCCTTTTTTCCATCCCCGCCGTTTCGGAGATCGGGGTGGATGGCGCGGCCGCTCGTTGTAGAGCGTCCGTGAGCTGACCCACAATGGCCCGGAGGCGGGCCACTTCATCTTCCGCTGTTTTGCGACCGAGTTTCAGCTCGGCGACACGGGGGTTCAGGCGGTCCAACATCGCGCAAGAAGTTTTGAAGCTCTGAGACAGAGCTTCATAGTTGTCCTGGCAGGATCGAAGTTCCGCCCGAAGGGAAGAAACGACGACTTTCAGTTTGTCTCGGTCGCCGCAGGCTTGGCCGTGAACACGGAGCGCAGCCTCGGCGTCAGCGGTCGACAGCACCAGATCGGGGGCGCGAGATGATTTCGGCGGTTTTGCGATCTCCACCCCGCTGGCAGGCGAGTCGTCATCCACGAGAACAAGGCGGCAGACGTTGGCCTTATCAATTTGCAAGACTGGAGGTAAATCAAGACAATGTTAGTATTGGTGAGCATGCTTGCTGGCCAGTGTGGAGACCGACCGAGTTATGGAGATATTATGAAGTGGTGGGGTGACGTACCAAAGCGAGGCATGGATGTGCGGTATCGGGTCAAGTGAGTTCGAGTGAGATCGTGTCCCGACCGTTGTGCGGCCGTGTCGCGACTCAGGGGCGGCTGTGGTGAAGCGACTTATAAAATAATGCAAGGTACTTTCCAAAGGGCGCATTCTGATTGGTGGAAATGAGGGCCAAGGGTGTAGGCGCCGGATAGTCGCCGCCGAGGAAGTCTACAAGCGGCCAGGTGGCGCCAAGCTGGAAATCAAGTCGGCGGACCTGACAAGGGGCGTGGATAATCGGACAGGCAGGCAGAGCAGACGGAAGGACTATGGAGGTTTGACGGCCAAGATGGCGGACTGTTTGTGAGGATGGAATGAAGGGAGCCTGAAAGAAGAGGATTGTTCTAGTGGAAGGAGTAAGCACCTGGATCGTAGGAGAGGCTGCCAAGGGATTGCTAGCGTCAGCGGCAGAGAGGCGCGGATGGGTGGCTATCCGGCCGAGCCGGCCGGGTACAATGTACCATTCGGACTGGTACCATATGGGTTCGGTGTACCGGCCGGGTTGGTATCATTTGGGGTTGGTGTACCGGCCGTACCGGTACACAGAGTCGGAGTTAGCCGGGTTGCGTTGGGTAAGGTACATGACTGGTCAGCCGTGTTATTTGAGGTAGGCTACACAAAGGGAGTATTGGACATAGGATAAATCAGTATACGTTTCGCTTTCTTAGACGCAAGTCGCTTTTATTGGTTCACGGCAGAGGGCTAACAAGGTTCCCTCTTGCTGTTATTGGTTTGCCCGGGGAAGGTTAAGTTAACCCACCGGAAGTCCCCTGACCGGGAGTCGCGGCGACTTCGTATACTCACCTCAAGTCGCCCGTGTTTTGAACACGGTATAAAGTATTGGGAAGTGGTGACATTTTGGCCTTCTGTGGAAGAGTGTGGAGTTGTATCTGCCTCATATACACATTTGGATTCGCCCTTCATTGCTATTGGTTTAGCTGGCCGATTGATTATTCTCGGTCCAGCCGGCACTATACAAACTTCAAGTGTCTTATTGGTTTAGCTAGCCGATCGACTATTCTCGGCCCAGCCGGCACTATACAAAGTTCAAGTGTATTGCCAGACGAGCTCCCCGGTGACGATTTCCGCCCAGGACCTACCCCTAGTCCTAACCCTCATCTCCCTATTGGACGGATTTACACTTTTCGCCCTAGGGTCCACCAGGAGAGCTAACCACCCAGTACTGACGGGTACTCAAGGTGAGCTTTCAACATGCAACATTCGAGCAGTCGCGATCAAGCGGATGGAAGCTACCGATCCAGCCGGCATCAAGCCGGATCGGATCATGACTCGGATGGACAGAGTACCCCCTCCGGTAGTCAGTCGTCTGGGACCCCCGTGGGTGTTCGCGTCTCAGGAAGATTTTCTGAGAGCGACTACACCACAGTCGCAGGAAGAATTCAATCCAGCGGTTCAACAGAAAATTTTAGCCAACGAAACGCATTTTAATTTCAAGGAGGTAGCCATTCTACAGGACGCTTTTAACAACTACCGTGCTTCTGGAGGCGGTGATGCAGTAGATTTGGATGCACTTACCAGTGATTTTCCGCTCGAGATGTCTGATGAGCGGTTTTGTCGCGTTTTCTCAAGTTTTGGCTCACGCGCCAACGGAGCACTTTGTGAGTGCATTATCAACAGCTTGCCGAGGTAGTACCAAGGAAAAGGCCGAATTCGCCTTCAAGTTGTTTTCGAGTGCTGAGGATGATTCATATTTAACCCGTCGTCAGAGTCATCATCGTCAAAGAGGTCTAGTGCGTTTATGTAATTCCCGTTTTTGGAATTTCAGGTGTAACGTAATTCAGCAGTTTATGGCCGACACCAGATTATGACCGGTAATAAGCCGACTATCCAATTAGGTGTCATAATTTCAGATAACTGTTGAATGATTGGTCAGTTTTTTTTCGCAGCAGATTATGGCCGTCAATACCGTGCCGATTCAAAATTATGTGTGTACCTGAACTTTCTCTTCCCATATACTTTTTTTAGCTAAAAAAATCGGCCATAATCTCTATAAGTACGAATCTAAATGCTCGCTTTCCTCTATCCTTGTGACCTCAATTGTGATTGGATAAGGACAGCGTTATCGCATATGACTACTGGTTAAAATAGATGTTAAGGGGTGAAAACAGCGGGTCAAAATGTGCTGTTGGTGAAAAGTTATGATCAAAAAGCTAAGGTACCCGATTTCCGGCCATAAACTGCTGAAATACGTTAGCTAAACGTTTTACGGAACACTAATGTGCCAAACACCAATTGTTTTTGTCCAATCATGTGTTACTATTTTTCCGCCATTCACAAGGGCCTCATCCGGACACTTTCCATGTCTGTACCCACGTCCATCGCACTTTGTTACATGGCATATCCACTCAGACAACGATCCCAAACCTACGTAATCGTTTCACCGTCGGCACGACCTGGTGTTCTACGATGGCAACGAGCATGTAGTTTTTCTTCTTCGATTTCTCAAACTCATACGCAGGCAAGAAGTCAGGGCGGCTACTGGCTCCTTGTGCTGTGTAATTCGTTGGTTTGTGGCGGAACAACGTACTAGATTTGAGTGGTTTTATGACGGCCACCACTTTCTAATGCATGCGATGTCGAAACCTTCTTTTACATCTCTTGGCTGAGGTCGAAAAGCAACAAGTTTCATTGTTGTAGAGACAAAGTGTTTTGCACTACTTTTTGTGATGAGATGAATGAAATTGGCAACTGCACCTTTATCCTGACGAACGTGTCCACCATTTCGCTAAGCAAAGCAAGGATTAGGGAGGATAAGAGAATTCTGACTTCATGCTAGCTGCGCTACATTTGTCAACCTCTTGACGACTACTTCTACTAACTAGTCAAGTACAACGAAAGAAACACAAGAACATCTTATAAATGAGGGGAGAATTTTAATATCGACTTTCTCATCAAGGGACAACGGAGTTCATTGGCATCTGGCTCATGATACATTCAACGCTATATAGTCGTCATTCACACCATAACTTCTAGCATAACGTATACAGACTAACCGAAGTGATCTACGGAAGCGATCAGCATTTAGCAAGCCTTTAAAATAATTGACCATTCTCGTTATTTAATGTGATAAAATGTAGTCGGAAAGTTGCTTAATCTCCTAATCTGCAAGTGCCTAACCCTTTTGCTTTCTCCAGCATTCCGTTCTGGGGAATTTTGGAGCAAAGCCTCAATAATGTTCTGACCCGCATCTTCCCTGTCTTTCTTTACCACCACTGTCTAAATCTGAAAAGCTCTGCTTTATTGTCCAAATCCAGCTTCAGAAACATCGCTTCCGGGGTTACAGGAAATGTGGCATATTTCCAGGCATCACTTCATGTTCCAGGTATCGATTCTGTTGCCTCCAAGGTACATGTAAAATCTTGAAACATCATGGTCTGAAAGTGCCCCGCCCTCTGATGTTTTCTTTAAGCAGCATTCTGACCAATTCCTTCTCATTGAATTTTTGAGACAAGGCCTTCCAAATGGTCTCGCCCGCCTTTCCCCCCTCTCTGCTCTCAACGGCATGCATCCACTCTTTAAAGGCTGGGCTTTGGAAAAGCTCTTCATTATTGTCGAAATCGAGCTTCAGAAACAACGCTTCGGGGGCCTCATGATCTTCCTCAAGACGTTTCCTTTTTCCTAGCAGCGCTGGTGCCTCCTGTTCCAACTTGAGACCGAGTTTTTCTATATTGGGAGTAGGACCCCTCTCTTCGGCGTTTTCGGCCTGGAGCCTTGTCCCCGAGGTCGTGTCTTGCTTTGAATTCCGAAAGTTCGACACTTTGTGGCGGTGTGTAAACTCCGTGAGTGTCGATTTCACAAGTATCACGTTCGTACAGGCGAGGAACAACAGCAAAACCAGAAGCTGCAGCTTCATCTTGAGCAATTGAGTGGAAATATAACACTGAGGAAGATGGTAGAAAGTTGAAGAATGAGGATTTGAAAGGGCACACGACCAGACCGATAAATGGCCTCTGTGCTACGAAAAGGGTCATATATCTTAATTAGATACGGTGATTGTCATTACAGAAAAGGGGTTAAACTCGAATTTAATTAGATATATGTATGATGTGAAAGTGGATACACTATGAAAATTCGAATGGGACACATTAAATTCAAACTTCAAGGACCCTAAAATCTCAGCAGTAACGTTACTAACAATTTATTCGCTCTGGTCAGGGCTAGAAATGTTGAACATCACGCGGGCTTGATCCGTCTTATAATGTTGATGAAGAGAAGGACTGACTTGAGAAGTAGAAGGTAAAAGTAAAAGTGAATT
>MIQA02003691.1:0-22206 GCA_001887855.2 Sclerospora graminicola | reverse complement strand
AGTAGAAGCTCGACTTGCTCGTGATCCGTCGGCCCGACCGGGTGCGAGACTACCACCTCTTGTATCCAACCGTAATGAGCTGCCGAGATGTAAAAGTGGTTTATCCTACTTGCTCTTTCTCCTCTCCAATACGTGTAGTCCGGTGGCACTTGCGTGTTTTCCAAATCCCATGCGGAATACTGCGCTGTTGAAGCATCCATCAGGTCGCATGATTCCACTAAACGTGAAAGTTCTGGGCATTCCGACTTCCAGCTTGTCACTTTAGCGGCGTTGCCTCGTCTGTTCAGCATCGGCTATTCTACGCAGTTAAAATCCCCCGCAACAATTACCTTCGACTCTTCCTTAAGTTTTCATTTCTGGAGCCCTAGAAAAAAATCGCCCGGTTAGTTGGTACATCCGATGGTGCATAGATATTTAGGATTTTCCAGTTTCCGTATTCCACCCCCATTTCTCTCGATGTCCAGAAAGCTTTGTTCCACTCCCGCATGTTCTCCACCGCTTCCGGAAAGGTTAGTATCCCGACTCCCCCTTTTCTTCGCTTACTTATGCCCCAGTAAGACAGTCGACGACTTGGGTGGTTATATCCCCACATACTTTTCCACATTGCGGCCACCAAAGTCGCTTCTGCTGGTGACGTAATGTGCGTCTCTTGTAGTAAAATGCAGACTGGTCTCTTATTGGCCGGTAGTAATCTCCAAGCTTGTAACCACCTATTCCGAGCAGCATCCGGAAATCCTCGTACATTTTGGGAAATGATGGAGAATGTCCTTGTGTCCTGTTGAGTAGTCTGTGTGTGTGAGCTCCATTCCCACACCTCGATCATCTTTTCTTTACTGTACGCATCCATTGTGTCCATAAGTTCCTGAATTTTATCGTCAACCCGTGCGTTGCCCTTAATACAACAATAGTGGGTGATCCTGTGTTCCCTGGGAAATTATAGTGCCCCCTTGTCCAGGTCGATCGTGGCTTCCTGCACTCTGAGACTTAAGAAAACAGTCAATTTCCTTCCAAATCTTCCTGTCATCTTTGAGTAGTCGTCGAATAAACACCTTAAGCCCCGGAGATTGCTGTGTACTTACCTCGTGTCTCCTTAATTTTACCCTCCCCCGGCAGTAGATCTTCTCCGATAAGCGCCGCGATCTGCGCTCCATAGATATGTGCACACATTGAAATCTTAATAAATGAGTTATTCTTGTGTGGATCACATAGCTTCCAAAGCGGATCGCCTCCATATTTGTGTTTTCGTAGCCGCCTCCATGCCTGTCCACTCTGGCGGATGGCATCTTTTTGCGACTCTTCTCCCACGCTTGCCACTTGTTGCTCCCATTGAATAAAATCTCCAGGCTTGAGGCCTTCCGACTTTCGCTGTTGTCCTTCCTTGATTAAGCGTCCCAGCATTCTCGATACCATGGTTTGGTAATTTCCACTACTGTGTCATCATCAAACCGTTCTAACAGTTTAAAGGGATGAGAAAAGGTAGCTAGCAATTGAACTATCGCTGCCCCATCTGTCTTCACTGCTCGTATCCACGTTACAGGCGACGCATCAACTCTTGGAAAGGTATCGCCATGTTTACTCTCCCACACAGACGCCATAGAGTTTCACACTTGCGCCCAGGACTTAGAAGGTACCTCTCCTGCAGTGTTCCTGTCCTCGTAGTCTGTACCAATGAAATCATCGATCAGCTCCCGTGTCACTCGGGTTCCTTCCCCCTCATGCTGGGTAGTATCCTGTTCGTAAGATTCCGTTAGTGTTCGCTTCTTTAGCGGCCTTTGCTTTTCTGCTTATGTGATCCTTCCTACTCCTTCTGCGTGTCCTGCCTCTTCCCCGGTTGTGAGAGCCTTCATTCCATCTTGTTGCCCAGTGGGCGGCAAGTATTCCGAGTCTTGGCTTGATATATACATCGCTTCGTCTCCTGACCCCGTACCGTCTTCTAACATCAAAATATTATTCGTAAAGTTAAACCAATGCAGCAGTACGTGTTGGTCCACTGCCAGAGTCTCCGCTAGAAAATTTCGTTCCGCTACGTCCGTAAGATCCACTTTCAGCAATCTTCGGTGATCCTCTAACGGTAGATATTACACCGTGTCCACAATGAACTTGATCAGGGTTCGTGCCATCTCCCCTCTCATCCCTAGCAGCCTGTCTATCTGAGCGTGATAGACGTATCTCACTTCTCTGTTCTCAGCCTGTCTGTGTCTTTCTCCAGTCTCTTGTACTGCTAATTGTCTCCTTTCTGCTTCAACTAATATGGAGGTGCTCCCAGTCACATTGAGTTGCGGTGATACTGTCTCTAAACCACTCTGCTTCTCGTACCGTTCCTCGTCTACCATCTCGACACCCTGCGACGACCCCGTCCTTACCCTTTGTGTCGGGCTCACCCTCCATCCGTGAATGTACGCATGGTAGTGTTCGTTTTCATAATGAAGCATCAATGGTAGTTCTGATCCATCCGTTGTCGCCTCGTCTTTTTTTCCTCGCACTATTTGCACGCAGCTGCTCATAGTAATCGGGAACTCTCCACATGTTGCATATTGTTTCCGTTGGTGCACTCTCGTTTCCGGTATATAATGGATGGCTCCTACTTTTTTGGTTGTCGGATCTCGACTAATGACTATAATTTCGCGCTGTAGTAGAGTACCTATACACGACAGAGTGTCATTACTCCCCCATGCCTTTTTACTTACCGTATCTTCCAATCCGGACGGACTATTTGCATAATCCTCGAAGTATTCCTTGAACGCAATCTCAGACTGTTTCGCCGAAATACGGTCATACCCCCGTCCGAGACTCCGCAACGTCTGCTACCGGAGCCCCGCCGGGAATTTCTGAGCAAAGTCCATTAGTCCTCTCGCCGTGCACCCCTTCTTTAACGCCCTCGCTGCTGTTTCAACCAGGTCCGGCCATTGCACCATCGCCGAGTTGTATAACGCTTGTATTAGGCCATAGACTTGACAATTCCCAGTTGGTGGCGTTGGGACACTTTGTAGCCCAATCGCGATTAATGCATCTGTTAAATCCAGTTCCGTCTCAGGCGGTGATTGGTACTGCTTCCAAGGGAACAGGTCTACGGAGCCTTCCCTCTCTGTTATTATCTCTTGAATTTCCGCCAATCGTTTTTTCGTCTGTGACTCCTCAATAAGAAGGTGCGTGTTTTCGCGTTGCCTATCTCTCGGGGTCAGTTTCCCCTGTTTGGACTTATCAGTCCCTTCTGGCTGTCGTTTCCTTGTTAGTCCTCTCGATGGTGGGGATTCCTCCTCCGGTTGTTTACCAGCCTCTAATACTGTGGTCCTCTCAGCCATGGCCACTTCCTTGGTTTTCTGTTGAATGTTACTTCTTACCTTTTCTACTTCCTTACCTACTTTAATTGCCTCTTTTGCTGTGGCTTTTTTCTTCTCCTGACTCAGATTATTTTGCACATGCATCCCTATTGTCGCCCCTTCTTTTCTCGTTTGTGGTCCTTTTGTTGGCCGTGAAACTGTGGTCCATTCATTCGAGTTCCCTCCTTGTGACTTCTCGTCTTGCATCTCCTTCTCATAGTCGGATTTGGCCTGTACGTCCTCCGCTACTCTTCCTTCCGGGGTCCTTCCCCCTACCTTCTGGGTGGTCCCAGTCTCCTCCTGGCTGGTGCCTTGTTTCTTGTCGAGGCTCGTTTTCTTGCCCCGTTTTCCATCGTGCGCCAGACAGTTAGTACGCACCTCCTTCCGTAACGCGTCCATACTCGTAAACGTCGGCTCCGGCACCACTATTGCCTCGACCTCCTCCACCGTTACCACGATGCATTGTTCCGTGACTAGTTTCTGTTGTGTCATGGTGCATCCCCGAATTTGGTGTCCGGGTTCCCCACACCTCAGACAGTGCCTATTCCCGCGCGATCCCGGGTGTTCCAGGGTTAAGGTCGTCCCACACCATACTATTCGACGTACCTCCCTCAATGCCTTTGGACAGCCTCCTGCTTCGACCACTATACTCCAATCTAGTGATGTCGCTGACAACGGACCCCCCTGGTCCAACTCTTCAAAGAAGAATTCGACTGGAATTATCGATTTCAAGAAACCGTGAAACGTCATGATGTCGATATTGCTGGTAATATTTCGCACCGTGATTGCGTAATCTGAGTTAAACCCGCCGCTGTTACTTGCTCCAAGCTCCTGTCGATCCCAGACCGGTTTGTCGTTGGGCTCTTGTACGTGCACGTTCCACAACCTATGTACTGACTTATGGTAAGGTACTTGTACATCTGCGAAGCGCTTCGCTACTGCTCTCGTCAGGAAGGCGAAGGTCAGACAATGCTGGGATGGAGAGTACCTTATCGCCTTCACTTCTGCTAACATTTCCCATAATCGTTTGTTTTCCAAACCACGTGCTGTCGCTGCTGTGGCGATGCTTTCCTGGATGCTTTTCGTACTTTGGAACGCCTTTTTAGTACGTCCCGCACCTGTCATATCCATTGTTAGACACCCTTCAACTTGCACTCTAATAGTTATCATGAGTCGCAGCCTATCTTCCGAAGTCATGATTTGACGCAAGAACTGAGGGAGGGTGCGAGTTAAAATTGTTCCTTCAGCTAGGCCTTGCACAATCTGCCACTCCTCTGCACTCCCATCTCTAAAGTTTTTGCCCTTACGCCCTTGCCATTCTTTTCGGCATACCCGGATCAAAACTTCCACCTGTTCTTGGGAATAAACGTTAGGATTAAACTTGAAATCCCCTTGACTTATCTTTTGTATGCTTGGCTTCTTGACCTCTCCTGTTACCTTTGAAAGCCATCCTTGCAGTACATTCTACCCTTTAACTGCTACCTCCACTTGGCAATTACCGATCAGTTTCGATAGTGTCGTCTCCAACGGTTGGTTAGATTTACGGGCTAGGAAGCAAGCATCCGCTGCCTTCTGCTTCCACACTAGCCAGTCCAGCTTGTGGGTCACTACAAGTAGCTCGAATAAATCGATTAGTCGTTCTTGTTCAACCCTCGATAGTATTGGCCACTTATCTGTTTTCCTTCCACTGCCTCCGTCTTTTTTCTTTACACCGCCTTGAACAACTCCTGGGTTAGGTCCAGCCAAGTTTGCTGTCTTGGCTTTCGCTGTGAAGCATCAGCTAACACCTGTCTCAAAGCTTCTGCCAGCTCTTCTGGAGTGTTTAATCGTCGTGTTTCCCCGTCTAGGCCTTTGCCCTTTAGGTGTCCTGGCTGCTCTGCCTCATCTTCCTTCCCCTCACTACTCTTAGTCGGAATTCGCTCCCCTGCTTCTGGAAGTACTCCCCCTTCCTCTACAGTCGTTACCAGAGTTCCTTCCGACTCGATACCCTTTTCCACTGGGGTTTCTTGTTCGGGCATAGGACTGTCCTGATCCGGCTCCTCTCTGATCGATTTCTCATTGCTGTCGTGTTCAGGCAAGGTGCTTTCCTTATCACACGTCACTTCACTCATTTCCCCTTCACTTTTTTGCGATTCTGGAACAATCTCATCTATCACCTGCGAATGATCCTGTACGGGTGTGTTAGTGAGCTCTATCCCCCCCCGGATCTTTATCCGGGGGCACTGTATGTATCGATGGGCTAGTGCCCGTCGGGTTCATCAATTAGGCTTGGTACTTAAGTACTCTGCGCGGGTTAGTCCGGATCCTCCTAACTTTTGCTCGCTAGGGGGTCTACTTGACAAAATCGGGACTTGTTTTTTTTTCGATATTTACTCTAAGCAACGCTATTTTAAAATTTATTCTTACTTATTAGATTTCTTTAATATTGCTGCAAAAATCTCGATGAGATCGAGTAATTTGAAATAATCAAACGCAACCGGTAAGTGAATGACTTATTCATAAAAGACAAACATTTTGATATATGCCAACCAGTAGATAAAAAACTCAATTTTCTTTCAGGACCTCGGCCTCCCAAGTCACTGAGCGGGTACAGTGACAGCTGGCCGACAATGAATAGATGATTACATTAATTGTTACTTCCTCCGTTTTTTTTCTATTGGTGCAGATGGTGACGCCACCTGTCACGATTCCTTTGGTGCAGTTCAAAAATGATACCAAAACTGAATCTATTTTGAGGGGGATTGATCTATGGGTTCCGCACGCTCTTTTTGGCGGCAGTCTTTTTCGCGATGGTGACTGCTGCTGCGGCTCGGCGCTTGGCCGCCGTAGCCTTCCGGATCGGCGGCAGTCACCGCCGCTTTTGACGCGATCGCAGCAGCGGCCTTCTTTCTGCTTGTCGACTGCGTCGCCTTCGGGTTCGCCTTCTTCGCTTGCGCTGATTCCTTTCTCTTTGCCGCTCGCTTCGCCGCCGCGGCCGCTTTCTTTGCTGCGACCTGAGCTGCAACGGTCGCCTCAATCCTCGGTGTCTCCTCCAGCACGAACTTCTCGCCCCGGATGGCAGCCTCCTGGCTGCACGGGAACGACACCGGGAGCTCTCCCTTTTTTGCGAGGGAATCCTTCCCCTTGTGGGATTTTGAACGCGTTGCCACCGTCAGCCAGGAGGGTCTGCTCCATCACAGTTTGTAGGGTCAGAAAGATCTTGTTCAGCGTACTGCTTTGCATTTCGGCGAACGTTTCGCCCACGACGTCGATCAGCTCTTGCACGCCACGGCATTCGCGCTGGTACTGCAGCGACTGGATGGAGCGGAAGTATCCTAAGTCGAGAACATTTAGATCAGGGAAGTTGGCAGGCTGACAGCGCATGCGGATATCCCATCCGCCGGCACAGCGAAAAATTTAGGAAAGGGCCCTTTCCTCAATTTGTTTTGTGTGAGGATCGAACCCACTACCTCTGACTTGCCAAGTTGATGCTTATCCACTGCACTATTTGAACCCCCCGGAAAGGGCCCTTTCCTATGTTGGAGGGGTAGCGCTTAAAACTGCATGTTTTAGTAAGTTAAGCAAATAGTCAAGTCAGAGGTAGTGGGTTCGATCCTCTTAACTTAAGCAAAATTAAGCAAATAGTCAAGTCAGAGGTAGTGGGTTCGATCCTCTTAACTTAAGCAAATGTCAAGTCAGAGGTAGGGTTTCGATCCTCACACAAAACAATTTAGAAGGCCTTTCCGGGTTCAATAGTGCAGTGGATAAGCATCACTTGGAATCAGAGGTAGTACTTGCCAAGTTTATGTTTATCCACTCACTATTTTAACCCCACCATTTCAATAGCTTCTGAAAGGCCCTTTCCTAAAATAACTCGGTTCAATAGTGCAGTGGAAAGCATCAACTATCACGTCAGGGTCGTTGACTGGAACGTGCGGCTTCGCGTTGTCTTGCTGGATCCAAATTGTACATTTCTTACCGCTCGCTGGCCACTTAGCTTTGATGGCGGGGATGGTGTCGTGAATTAGAACCGCCTTGTACGCCTCACGGTCGACAGTCTCGACATTGCGCAGAATCACCGTGCCTTTCTCCCTCAGCTTGCTGCTGCGCTGCGCCTCGTACGGCCCAGCGAAGGCCCATATTCCGACCTTCCCGTCGAATTACTGCTTGCGATGGGGGTCATATCTGAAATATTACAAAAAACAAATATTAGTATTGGGGGGTTATCGCACATAATAGAAAAACAAACCTTGGGCACGCGACAGCAGAAATGAACATGGTTTTTGCCGATGTACCGCTTACTCTGACGCCGGCGCACAGGCTCCTCTTCGCCCTCCACGAGATAATACTGCTTCTTGTCGGTGTCCTCGTTGAACCACTTCTCATCGATATGCACCGTGTCGTACATGTCGCTAAACGCCGCGGAACCGTCGCTCTTCGAGACCAAGAAGCCAAGCACGAAAACGACGCGGGCGAGTCTTTTGGCGTCCGTGAGCACAGGTTTGATGTTGTTGGTGTGGCGGCGGATGACGCCCTGTCTTATGAGCCGCAGGACGACCGACGTCGACACTTTGAGCGCCACCGCGAGGCTGCGCATGGTGGTTCGTCGAAGCGTGAGGATGGCCCGGATCCGCTCGCGCATTTCGGCCGTACTCATCACGCGACGGCCGCACCTACCAAACATCCGGCTCCCCACATCCCCCAGAACGTCCATGCACGTCTGCGTTTCCAAATGCTACTTCCATAGCCTCCCTACCGTGTTGCAGTGACATTGGAATTTCTGAGCAGCAGCCTTCGCGTCTCCCTTGCCAAGCGCGCTGTTCTTGATTCGCGCGAGCAAAAAGCACACAAGGGACACCCTCTCGAGTGGCGTAAGGTGCTTGCGCTTCATCGGTGGCGGCCAATTACGATTTTCAGAAGTGCAGCGGGTGAAAACCGAGAACGGCGCTCCGGGGGCCTTGCTTCTCGAAAATCCCTTTTTCCGGCAGGTCGAGTTTGGCGCCAAAACTACCACCAATCGACGCAGGAGTTCGCGGCTATTATTTCTATCCAATCAAAAGTGTCGAAGGCGCAGTAGATCGAGACTTATTGGTCATAAAAGACAACTGCACCAATAGAAAAAAAACGGAGGAAGTAGCTAATTGTAAACTAAAGAATTATTGCGTGGACAGTTTTTCAGCAGTCGCGATGTCAGTAGCATCGCCTAGCTAATTCTAAACTAAAGAATGTATCATGCCTGGACAGGTTTTCAGCAGTCGCGATGCCAGAAGCATCGCCTTAACCCGAGTCACCGAAGAAAACAAATTTGAATTCAAGAAAAAACAGCTGCAAAGCGTCAAAAACTGCCCATCTTAGGACTCTAGACTCTAGACAACGGTTGCTGCTCTTTGAGTGCACTTGTTGAGTGGGTGGATTGAAGAACCACACTTGCTGCTCTTGCACAAACCAGCCGTTCGATTTGCTCGACATGTACACGTGTCCTCCATTCTCTGGTAGCAAAAGCTTCGAGCCCGCATTACGGATTGCACGGGGATCTTTCCACCCGATTGTCAACTGCTGAGAGTTACTCTTCATCACATCGCTCTCTTGGAATATACCAACGTTGGCCTCCATCACCTTGCCACCATTTGTCACACGCATTTCGAGTCGAATGCAACATACCAATAGTATTCGAAGCCGTGGGCACGAGCCATCTGGAAGTAGTCCGAGAAAAATTTAGCCTGAAAATCAGGAGTAGAGACGCCAGCAGGGGTCTGATCCGCCCAAGCCCCAGCCCATCTCTGAGATGACAATCGTTTTATTTTTTTAGCTGCCAAGATACGCAAATATTTTAGATGATCCAAAGTCGCAGCCGCACCTTCGTTAACGTCCGAATGCTTCCAGAAAGAGAACTGGTTCACTGAAATTAAGTCTACAGCATCGACCAGCAGCTGGTTTGCGTAGTCGATATGAATGACATCAGCGATCGTGACGAGCGTCTTCTTGCCTCAACTACAAATATAATCACGAATTTCGTTCACGTAACGAATGGCCGTCTGCTGTGATCTCTTTGCGGTAGATGGTCTCACTTCAATGACATTGTCATCGTACAAGCCAGAGTCGATGAGTTTGACAAGTTTGGCTTTCTCTTGCAGTAGATAATCATGGCTTGCCATCGTCCAAATACCACGGTGCACCTTCAGACCAATAGTCTTGACGCACTGTGACCTTTTTCTCCTCTCCATTCACCAACCTTTCGTGGGCAAAGAAACACTTTTGGCCTCGATGACAACGTCCATTTAGAAAACCGAAGGTCACACGTTTTCTCTCAACCTCTTTCAAAGCGTTTCTTCCCTTCCTTCGTCGTTCTCGTTTCTTTCTTTGGCTCTGAAATACACTAGCAATGTTCTCCAAATTTCCATTCACTCGTTTGCTTAAAGTTAAAGAGTGCCAAACTCAACACCTTGTACATCGTCAAAAAGGGACACGCTGATCATTTGGTGCATTTGCCTTTACGCAATAACCAGTATGGACGTTTACTAGTGTTCTGTGCTTCTTTTTTCTGCTTCTTATACCGTTTTTTGGACACAACTTGTGCGTGCGGCCTTTTACGACCTTTCGGTGCATGCGTTTAATTCCATACGCGTGGCAGAAGACGCTGTGAACGTAACGAAGTCAAGTTCGGAACGACATTTTGAGACGTCGCCAACAACCACTTGAGCTTTAGCAATAGTTCCAAATTCGATGAAGAGATCAGATAGCCGCGCATTGTCCAGAGTCATGGGAACCCCTGCCACAATGATCTTCTGGCTATCCTAGGGCCGCATCGGACGTTGAGGCTTTGAGTGGTGAATGTGGCTCAGTAAGTGAGCCAAGTTGTTAAGCAGACCGGCCAAAGATGTAGCCGACGCGGTATCTCGGCCTCAGCCAAGCGCATGTCAGCTGAGGAAAAGCACCACCAGCACTATGTTTTCGAGGGCAACTTCTCCAAGCGTGTTGTAGGGGGTCTAGTGCTATTCGTGACGTTCGGTGGCATTTCCCTTCCTGTGAGTTTGTACCGCTACCAGAACTGGAAGCACAGATTCCCCCAGAAAAAGGCAGAAGATACGGCAGTGTGTATGCGACGACGAGGACGGAAGCACGCGAAGTAATTGAAGCTAGTGCAACCGTTTCCTTCATTAATTGGTCGTTCAGGTTTCATTTACTAATTCTCGTAAATGAATTAACGGAAATTGATTAGTTTTTTAAAAGAATGCTACATGTACTCACTCGCGTCACAATCTTTCAGCTACAGTTGCTCTCGCCGTATAGGTGCTGGAAAAAGTCCATCTTCTCGACGTGGTTGTCTTGTCACCAGGTTTCCGATTGGCAGGACACACTTCCTGGGGGTGGGACCCAGCATACATCTTTCATCGACACTGCGTCCAACAGCATCGTCATTGATTTGAATCGAACGGATGGTGCCTTCCGGGTCAATGATGGAGGGTCCACGGAGGGCAGCACCGTAGATCTCATTGTCTTTGTCCGTGACAAGACGCCATAATCTTCCGAAATACGCTAACTAATGTCCGCAATAAGGGGGATCTTCATCTTGCCTAGTCCACCTTCACTGCGTGGCGTTTTGATCCAGGCCAATTGCGTGTGATGCGAGTCGGTGGAAATCGCTACAACTTCAGCGTTAATGCTACGGAACTGGTCCACGTTGTCACTGACGCTCAGAATCTCCGTGGGGCATACAAACGTGAAATCAAATGGGTAGAAAAACAGGACCAACCACTTGCCTTAATAGTCACTAAGCGACACCTATTTAAACTTTTCATCCACCACAGCGTTTCTGGTGCTGGTTTCCGGGGCGTCTCCTTAAAAGTTGAGGACGAGTAGCGACTTTTTTCTGGTGGCAAGTTGCTCCAGTAGCGCCTCGGACACGTGACTTCCACGCTAGATCACAAAATACTCGGAAACTTGTAAACTTATGGGGCTTTATTTGTTCATGTGGACGCTTTTATGGGATGGTAATGTGGACAAAAGTGATAAGTTTATCCAGATGTCTTTGTTTAAGGTGAGGAGAGAGGTTCTGCTACTAGCCACACGACCTACAAGCGTTGACACCTAGAATTACGTTTTCATTTAGGATTCCAATAAGTGCTTCTGATTGCATGACGCAGAAAGTAGTAGCAACGTCAGTGAATCCTAGCCTGAATATGTCCACAAACATCGCTCTAGCAAAAGCTTCTACTCGTTTTCTTTAATCCTTTGACTCCTCCGTCAACAGGTCACCGATTACCGCATGTCTCGCTTTCTTCCGAAGCTCTTCTTGATCGTGACCACCCACTTCCCGGTCATTTGCAAGCATATTCAATCTCATTACAACTCTAGGGTCGCTATCAAGTTCATATTCAATCCCATGACTGTGCTGGCCTGGTTCTGGCACCTTCATGCTTGGCGGTGTAGAAACACGCTGCTGTGGCATTACCGTCGACGGTAAGAGACCCGTTTTGTTGACTTTGAATAGTTCGCTCCCAAAAGCCATATCAGCGAGCTCCTCAATATTCATCTCGATGCCTTCCCCTGTCAGTTTCACGTACAGCCAAAACATCTTTCCTTGAACGGTTCTAAATCGAACGCCTTCCATCTTCTCACGTTTTTTGTACCACGCTTTGTAAGCGCCACAATCATCGACTGTGCTGCTTATCATAATGTGCAGTGTTTTTTTAGTTATATCACGTAGATTTAACTTCATGTTTTTCTCGAAATGTTCGAAAATATAGCTCCCGAGAATCATCAACTCGAGACTGTACACGTCGTATCTTTTATAAAGGCGCTGAAGATTTAAAAGTGACGCGACTTCTTGAACACCCTTCATGTCGATACCTAAATTAGCCACCAAGGCTTTAAATTTTTCGTTGTTTGTGACGCGTGACGCCACCGGCTCCGTCGGCACCACCAATTGAGCAGGCAGATGCTCCCCAACCCTCATTCGAGTTCTCGATGACGACGCTACGGAGGAGTCTACATCCGGCGGTAATCTTACTCTTTCATCATTGGAATCCTCCGCTGCTTGATCGTTTACTCGATGCCTACTTTTGCCGTTACGTTTAGGGTTTTGATCCACAACATCATCGGATAATTTGCTCCCGGTGGGAATCGCTTCAGCACTACGGCATGCCAACACAAACACTGCAATAACGACAAAAAGGAGGAGCTTGAGCATGGGTTGAGCAGTTGCGAATACAGTGAAAATTCGAGAATAAGACAAGAGCACTCGTTCCGGACCGTTTAAAATTCTTTACCTGTTGATAAACAAAGCATTCCGGCATAAAATGCGTTTTTTAGATATCAGGGAGTTGCTACGGAGCAGGCAGGTGTACATAAACGGGATCGCACAGCGACAGTCTTTGGTACACTGTGCCAACCAATATGCCCCCTTCTAATTGACAAGCTCTTCCAAAGTAGCAAGTTCATCCATGAACTTTAAAGCTTTTGACTTTAGTAGCTAATCTTTCGCTGCAGCCGCATCTACCTCGTGCTTCTTGTAGGTTTCTTCTTCCGAGCCCATAATGGGAAACAAGCTCGAACCCCTTCCACACCGTTCACCACAATCCTGGGGGTTCCATCACGAGGTCACGGACTAGCAAATCGCGCGTTTTACACTGGCACAATGCACCTACTCTATCTGTTGGAACAAGTGACTCCCTTTTATGATGTTGTAAGATCCCGTTTATGTACACCTGCTCCGGTTTGCCTGCTCCATAACAACTCCCAAGATATCAGGATTACGCCGATGTTAAGACATCGAGAACATTTAATGGAACGCGTGTTTTGGTAAGTGTATGGAACAAAACACTTACTGAGCGGCCATATATCCCTTCTAGCCCATACCGGCTTTCGATGTGTACTGATTCCGTTTTTTTACAGCCGCAGTACATCTTTTGCAAAAATCCCGAATAGGTGCAATATCTTTCCAGTCGATATTTAAGTAATTTGTCTGACAACTGACCATAAACAATTAACCAAAAAATTCTTTCAATGCAGGACAATCTTAGCGTTAACATGCTTTTATACGACATTTTTATATCATCACCGTTTACAATCATTATAGGAAGTGTCTACAGTCACCAATTTTAGAGTGGTAAGATAATACCACTATCGGGGCTGCAAATTCCCTGAGGTTTACATGCCGTTTGCGAAGCACGCGGATGTAAACCCAGGGTCCAAAATTGCCCATAGCGCTTTGCTTGCAAGCCGTAGCGGGATTAGGTTTGTTACCAACGATCAGTAAGGGTTTTTGGTTTGGAGTCAGGTGATAATTTATGCCAACTTCGTCTTGTTTATCCCGAGTTCGTCTGGTTTATTCCATCTGATCTCGTTTTTTTAACTCTTCCATGACCATAAACGTTGCCAAAGTTGGTGACTGTAGAGAGTGCCCATAAAAGTGAATAACACCCACCAACACTCAAAAATTCATCAAGTTACCCATGATGTTGCTGGTGTCACCGGGCTAGCCTCGAGCGCACCACCCCAAAATCTGCACAGCATCCAAACCGCAACACCCAATAGGGTTGGGGTTATAGTGATTGGATAAGTTGCATGTACAGTATGGGAGATGTTATTCGGCCCCCCCCCTACAGGATATTTGGACCCCCCTTGTACCGTAAGACAGGTACAATATACCGTCCAGACCAGGTGTGTAACGTAATAAGTAATTACAAAACACAAATGATTGGAGACGTAAAAAGTGAATTACAATCACCGAACCGCGATTCGATTGATAGCAACAACAGCGCACTACCGGTAGTAACGAGCTCCAACAAGAGAAATTCGATATAAAACCGCTCATACGCTCCGACTCAATGACCTTATCGAACGGTAAGAGATACGTGACGGTGTCGACGTCAGCGCGATCGGTTACGGTTTGCAGATCGTAGTGCGATTGCTTGAATGCGCGTATCATGGGCGATTGCGCAGACGCAGGAATCTCCTGTGTAAACCAATCGGCACTGGGGCGTTAACGCGCATCACATTGTGGATCTCGGCTTCATCTTGAGGGAGTACATGCAAAGCGAGTTTGGCTTGATGTAGTAATTCGTGCTTTGTTGTTTGCTGCCATTATTGTGGTGGTCGGGGTTTGTGTGGCTGACAACTCTATCAAAAGTACAAAACTTATACAGTCGCACCACTAAGAAAAATACGCATCATTCCTAGTCACAATATAATAAAAAGAAGAAAACAGAATAGGAGATACACATACCTTTGATATTGGCTGTACCGAGGGCGGAGGGGGATGGCGCGGTTGACTGTCTGCAACTTCTTCATAGATCCTCTTACATGTATTTAGGTACGGTAATAGTATAAATAAATGTCATCGCACCAGTCCCGATTTTGTCAAGCAGACCCCCTAACGAGCCACGTCAGGAGGATCCGGACTACCCCGCGAAGAGTACACGAGTACAAAGCAAAACTGATGAACCCATTGGGCAACAGCCCGGCAGTAGACAGAAAACCCCCGGATAAGGAACCGGGGGAAATAGCGGAACCGCCCACCATACCGGTCAAGCACGAGACCATGGTAGACGAGATAGTTCCGGAATCGCAATTAAGCGAAGAGATGATGAGTGAGGAAGTGAGTGATCAGGATAGTCCTATGGATGCTTCTGACAATCACGAGAAGACACTTAAAGGAGAGGTAGAAGACAGAGTAACGACCATTGTAGTAGTGGAGAACACTAATATAACTCGGGAGGGAACTCCTCTCCAAGAAAGCAAGGAAGCGGAAAAGGAGGAAGGCGGCCAGGAGGAGCAACCGGTAACCGATCATCAGGAAAAAGAAGTTAAGAGACCCAATACTCCTGAAGAGCTAGCGGAGGCTCTTCGTCAGGTTTTGACGGACGCGGCTCAAAGAAAACCCCGACAACAAACCTGGCTAGATCTTACCCAGGAGCTCTTTAAGGCGATCTATAAGCAACCAAAAATTAGCCACCGGAATAACGCAAAAAAAACAGATAAGTGGCCAATTTTATCAAGGGTAGAAAAGGAACGGCTGGTTGATCTATTTGAGTTACTGGTAGTGACCCACAAGCTCAACTGGCTTGTGTGGAAGCAGAAAACGATTGACGCCTGTTACTTAGCCAGGAAATCGAACCAGACGTTAGAGACCACGCTAGCGAAAACAATTGGGACCTGTCAGGTAGAAGTGGCAGTTAAGGGGCAAAACGTACTTCAAGGATGGTTATCAAAAGTGAAAGGGGAGATAACGGCACCACGAGTAGCAAGAACGAGTCAAGGAGTCTTTAAATTCAATCCGGCAATCTACTCTCCAGAACAAGCACAAACTCTACTACAAGTATGTCGAAAGGAGTGGCAAGGGCGAAAAGGAAAAAACTTTCGAGATGGGAGTGCAGAAGAGTGGCAGATCGTCCAAGGCTTAGCAGAAGGTACGATTTTATCGCGGACACTTCCTCAATTCTTGCGACAGATCATGACGTCAGACGACCGGCTCCGTTTACTTACAACGATACGAGTACAAGTTGAGGGCTGTCTAACAATGGATTTGACAGGGGAAGGAAGGATTAAGAAGGCTTTTCAGAGTACGAAGAGTATCCAGGAAAGCATTGCCATGGCGGCAACGGCAAGGGGAGCGGACAACAAACGTTTGTGGGAAATGCTAGCAGACGTGAAGGCGATCCGATATTCGCCATCACAACATTGTTTAAATTTTGCCTTTTTAACGAGAGCAGTTGCTAAGAGACATGCAGATGTACAAGTTCCGTATCACAAATCTATCCACAGATTGCGGAATGTACACGTCCAAGAACCAAAAGATAAACCGGTATGGGAGCGCCAGGACCATGGACCAAGTAATGGTGGGGGGTTCAATACGGATTACGTCATCACGGTGCGAAATATTACAAGTAACATCGACATCTTGAAGTTCCACGGCTTTCTAAAATCTATCATTCCAGTCGAATTCTTCTTTGAAGAACTGGACAAAGGGGGCCCACTGTCAGCGACCTCACTTGATTGGAACATTGTAGTCGAAGCAGGAGGATGCCCAAAAGCATTGGGAGAGGTACGTCGTATAGTTTGGTGCGGTACGACTCTAACGTTGGAGCACCCAGGTTCGAGAGGAAGCAAGCACTGTCTGCGATGTGGCGAAACCGGTCATCAAATACGCGGGTGTACCGTCACACAACACAAGCTTATTTCGGAGCATTGTATTGTGGTAGCGGTAGAGAAAGTAGAAGCAATTGATGTGCCGGAGCCGACGTTCACGAGCATGGAAGCGCTTCGAAAGGAGGTGAGGTCGAACTGCGAAGCGTACGACCAAAAACGAAGCAAGAGGATCGGTAAAGACGAGCAACAGGAAACGGGACAGGAGCAGCCAGAAGACCCTGAGGCGAAAGAGGGGAGCACCCCCGGAGAGCAAACAGCGGGGAGTAAACGTGCTAAAAAGGAAAATGCGAGTGACCAAGGAAGGGAAGGATCCCAAGGAGAAGACACGAATGAATGGACCACAGTCGTGAGAGCATCAAAAGGCCAACCTGGGCGAAAAGACGGGACGACTATAGGCGCACATGTTAACAACAATCTGATTCATGAACAGAAAAAAGACAAAGACAAGGGGGTCAATGAGATCAGCCAGGAAGTAGGTAACGGAAGTAGCAACAAGCAACACGACAAAGGGGCCGGGGCCAAGAGCGAGTCAAACTCAGTAAAAGGCGAACAGCCAGAGGAGGAACCATCCTCAACTGAGGACAATATTCAAAACGGACAGGGGAAAGACGCGGTACGGACAAAACCGGCCAAACCAACTCCAAAGGACAGACAACGCGAAAACACCAACTTGCTAGTTGTAGAGGCACAAACTAAGCGGAGATTGGCGGAAATTTATGCCACCATACAGGACAGGGAAGGACCCGTTGATCTATTCCCATGGGAGCAATATCAGCTACCGACTGAGACGGAGATACACTTTATGGATGCTCTCATCGCTATGGGACTTCAGAGCGTTCCTACACCACCAACAGGCAACTGTCAAGTGTACGGATTAATACAAGCGTTCTTCAACTCGGCGATGGTACACTGGCCTGAACTGTTAGAACAAGCGGCTACGGCATTAAAGAAGGGTTGTACAGCACGTGGACTAATGGATTTTGCTCAAAAATTCCCACCAGGTATAAGAAAGCAGACACTGCGAAGTCTCGGACGTGGCTATGACCGAATATCAGCCAAACAATCGGAGACAGCATTCAAGGAGTATTTGGAGGAGTTCGCCAACAGCCCATCAGGGCTACAAGATACGGTAAGTAAGAAGGCATGGGGCAGTAATGATACACTGTCATGTATAGGAACACTTCTCCAGCGGGAGATCATAGTTCTAAGTAAAGACCCAGTCAACGGAAAAGCCGGGGCGATTCATTACATTCCGGAAACAAGACTGCATCAACGTAAACAATACGCTACCTGCGGAGAATTTCCGATGTCTCTCAGTAGCTGCGTGCAACTGGTAAGACAGAGAAAAGAGGCGGCAACACAAGATGGCACCGAGCTACCTTTGATGTTACACTACGAGAATGAACACTACCATGCATATATCCATGGGTGGAGAGGGCGTCCGTCTCAAAGGACAAACACGGAGGAGCAGCAGGACATTGAAATGGGTGATGAAGAACGCATAGAGACCCAGGGGATCACTACATCTCAGGAACACCCCTCCAAGGGACTAGGTAGCAGTGCCTCCCACAAAGCGGCAGAAGGTAATTCACTTGTTATACACGAGACAGGGGAGAGGAACAAACAAGCCGAAAACAGGGAGGTTAGGTATGTTTACCATGCCCAGATAGACAGGCTCCTAGGGATGAAGGGTGCGACAGCCAGGACATTGATTAAGTTTTTAGTCGATACGGTGTCCTACTTACCGATCGAGGACCAAAAGCGGCTGCTTCAAGTAGACCTAACTGACGAAGCGGAACGTTGTTTCTTAGCGGATACGCTAGCCACGGATCAAAAGGTACTGTTAACTTGGTTTAACTTTACCAACAATATTCTGATGTTAGAAGAAGGACCGGACCAAGGAATGGAAGGGTTCTACATTTCCAGCCAAGAATCAGAGTATACACCGTCCATCAAATTCCCGGCTACCACACTGGCTTTAACTCAGCGAGGAGAACCAGATCCTAACGGGGATGAAAGCCGAATTGAAGATGCCGAGTTGAAGAGACCCTTAAAGAAGAGGACGATAACGGAATCATATGCATCTGAAGTAAGTCCACATAAGGAGGAGGAGGTTCCAGTCATCCGGGAATTGGTGGATGACTTCATAGCGACTGAGACAGCTGATACAACCATGGAAGAAGAGGTGGAGACTAAGTCATGGGCTCATCTCTGGGATTCGATGGCGTCAGTGTGGGAGACCAAGTATTCAGTAGCCTTTCCAGTGGCCAATGCATCGCCGTCAACCTGGATAAAGGCAGCAAAGACGGACGGGGCAGCGTTAGTCCAACTGCTAACGACCTTCAACCGGCCTTTCAAACTACTGGAGCGCCTCAACGATGATACTCTTGTAAAGCTAACGAAACCCTGGTACCGAGAGTGCTGGAACCGACTAGTTCAAGAAGGCCAACAGAGGAAAACGGAAGGACTAAAGCCTGGGGACTTTAGCCAATGGGCTGAGCAAGTAGCAAGTGTAGCGGAGGAAACACAGAAAGACGCAATAAGGCAGAGTGGGCACGCGTGGCGTAGATTACGTAAACACAAGTATGGAGGGGACCCGCTCTGGAAGTTGTGTGATCCACACAAGAAGACTTCTTTTTTAAGAATTTCGATGTGCGCACATATTTACGGGGTGCAAATTGCAGCGTCGATTGGCGAAGACCTGCTCCCGGGAGATGATATGTGGGTAAAGCTACGACGCCAAGTGGTAAGTACTCAACAATCGCCGGGTTTTAAAGTGTTGATCCGCAGACTGCTGAAGGATGAAAAGAAGATTTGGAAGGAGATTGACTGCTTTCTCAAGTCTCAAAGCGCCGGGAACCAAGAAAGTTCCGGACACTCCCCGACAGACATGGCTAGGAGCACCCATTAACACTCTACTAAGGGCAACGCACAGACCGAAGCCGAAATTCGTGAGTTAATGGACACTATGGACGCGTACTGCACGGAAAAGGTAACAGAAGTGTGGGAATGGAATTCCCATAAACAATCATCAGACCGAGACTCGAAGATCATTTCAATCATTACCCAAAATGTGAGGGGTTTTCCAGTCGCATCAAGAGACAAATGGCTACAGGCTTGGAGAAACCTCCCAACCACAAAGAGACCGGTGTGCATCCTGCTACAAGAGACACACATCACGTCACAAAGAGAGGCGGACCAAGTGGCAGACATATGGGAGCGAATATGGGGGTACAGACAAACTGGTCCCAGGTTATCATTCTGGAGCATAAGCACTACGAGAAAAGGGGGGGTAGGGATCCTTACCTTCCCAGAAGCAGTGGGAAGCATTCAAGAATGGCAACAACCTTTATGGACTGCACGACAGATAGGAATCACTTTCGAAGATTGGAAGATTCTAAACGTTTACGCACCATCAGATACACCGACTAATCGAGCGTTATTTTATGTAGGGCTGCACAATTGGAAACTATCAGAAGAGCAAAAGGTAATTATAGCCGGAGATTTTAACTGTGTCGAATCGCCGCTGTTGGATAGGAAAGGACACACCCGAACGTTAGTAAGCTGGCGATCAGAATGTCCTGAATTATCTCGACTAGTGGAGACGTGTGACCTAATAGACGCCTCAACAGCTCAATATTCCTACTGGGATTTAGACAACTCACAAGTGGCGCCTGAGTATACGTTCTGGCGAGGAGAACGGGCAAGTAGAATTGACCGTTTTTATGTATCAGCGGAGAATTATGGGTGGATACAAGAAGTAACAGTTTCACATCCCGCGGGTCCTACGGATCATGAGCAAGTTGAATTAGTACTCAGTCAACCAGGGATGAGACACAGGACTCAGTCCAAAATCCAGCGCGTCAAGTATCCGATTAAACGATGGGGGAGTACCACACTACAGAATGAGATAAGTGATGAACACGAGAAGAAGCGACATTTAGCCGCAATAACAGCGGCAACTTGGGACAATCATTTGCAGGTTTGGGTAAAAGCAATCCAAACAGTGACGAAACGGGAAGCACAGCGACGCCGTAGAAAGGCACGCACTCTTCAACAGAGCCTGTACGGCACTTGTACCAATAGGACGCAGATGGGACTCATTTTTCAAAATGAACTTATGAGATCCACTCGATGGAGAAGGGGGCTCAAATTACGACGATCAGTTGATGGTGTGCGATGGCTTTTCCGCAGAACAGCTGTTTGGGAACGGAACCAAAAGGTCTCATCGATAATCGTTGACAATCAACCAGAGTCAAGACGAGAACTAAGTATTCCCGACAAGTTCGCAGTTGTGTGGCAGAGAATACTTGGAAGAAGTCACCGACTGACGTTCACGGTAAGTATGAGGGCTAACCTGACTGAATTCGTTCAATTTGACAATGTAGCAAAAGTTTCGAGTGTTGACAATGCACTTCTGATGGCTCCAATTTTGGAGGAGGAAATCAGCACGGCAATCAAGAAACTAGAACGAAGGAAAGCGGGAGGGCAAGATGGCCTGAACAATGACTTCTACAAGGATTTTCGAGAGGACCTCATGGATGATTTGCTTCTAGTGTATAATGACATTATGCGGGGAGGGAAACCACCTCAGTCCTTCAAAGAAGCAATTGTGATTCCCCTTAGGAAGAAAGGAGATTCGCAAGACGCGATGGATTACAGACCGATCTCGCTTCTTCAAACCAGTTACAAGATCTTTGCTAAGGTTTTAGCAACGCGACTTCAGACCTTTTTAGGCAAATTGATCAGTGATTCCCAACAGGGCTTCGTAAGGGGGCGTAGGATGGACCGCTCCGTGATAATGATGATGAATGCGTTAGCAGATGCACGACCAGACACGGATATTAGACTAGAGGATAGTCGAGGAGTACTACTGCTGGATTTCGCCAAGGCGTATGATACAATAGACCGCGATTTCCTGATGGAGGTACTGGCCAGATTTGGCTTCTCACCGGAATTCATTTTCCTTATGAAACAATTACATGAAGGGACGATAGCAAGATTTTTAGTGAACGGCATGTTGTCAGAGCCCATTGATGTGAAATTCGGAATCAGACAAGGATGCCCGCTCGCCCCTCTTTTGTTCATATTGGCGGTGGAACCATTGGGATTGGCGTTGAAACAACACACCGGACTCGAAGGATTAACGATTACAGGAGGGGATGGATGCAACTATGAACACAGATTTTCCTCCTTTGTAGATGATTCGACAATTTTCTTTAGACATGGCCATCAAGCATTAGCGGCGATGAAGATCGTGAAGGAATTTGGACGGCTATCTGGTTTGCAAGTACAACCGCTAAATGCAAGTATATTTTCTTGGAGAGTATACCAGTTACGAAGGAGTGGTATGGTATACCGGTATTACAACCGGGAGAAACAACCCGGTACCTGGAATATCAAGTTGGAATTGGAGATACAGGGAGAGTAAACTGGGAGGACAGAATTCGGGCACTACAACGGCGGCTACTAACGGCGGCACAGTGCGGAACGTCAGTTATAGAGCGGGTAACACTATTCAACGCGATAGCAGTGCCGGCGATACTGTTCACAGCAAAAATTTTTGCCCCGCCACAAGAAGTGCTCCAGCGGTTAATTCACTTGCAAAAAAGGTTCATATGGAGAAGACAACTACAAGTGGAACCGAGCAGACACAAGATGTCTCCGGCGTTGCTGTATACCCCCAAAGCTGTTGGAGGACTCGGGCTAATTTCGCTACCGATTGCAATCCATACCTTACGGGTGAAAGAGGCGACTT
>MIQA02003688.1:0-25673 GCA_001887855.2 Sclerospora graminicola | reverse complement strand
GCACCTAATGCGGAACAAGTTCATCAGTTGGGTCTTTATACAGCCAGACACATGCCAAGGATCATGGAGACTTTGGAGGTCAATAAAGGTCAACTCAATACAGGGCTGCAAGCGTCTGAGTATGTGCAAGTTAAGGTGGATCTCACTACAACTCCATATCACGATCTTCTTCCTTCCCCTTATAGGGCTTTCTGGGGCAATTTTGAATGGGCTAAGAATCCGTGGATCATGGATGTTCAAGGGGGAACTTTATCCCCTGCAAAATATGACCGCTTACCTATATCAACAATTCTCTCTCTCAAGATACTACGGACGGCATCTGACATTTATGTGTGGCAGGTTCCAAGCACCCAGGCAGTATCGCACTCCAGAGCGAAGTTAGCGAGATGGTTGGCGGCGATAGTTCTCGCCTCCCCGAGAGTCGAGATAGGCCAAATAGTGGGGACTCCACCTGCCATTAGGTTATTCAAATGCCCAGAAGTGCTAGAGGAATATGTTTGGCGTCTTCATGGACCGAAGCATCTTATTGGAACTCACCATGAAAAGAAAAAAGAAGTACACCTATCGCAATCGGAAGGGGGTATATATTGGACGCTGACATCTCCAATACCCATAGTGTCAACTTCAGGGTTGCTTCGCTCCTGACTACTGTGGTGTGTTACCCGCATCCATTACTTCATAAAATAGGTTGGCCGCTATTAGAAACTACGGCATTTTGGAAGATTCCGCAAGCTATTCGCAAACATTTCAAGAAATGTTACCATATGAATATTGCGGCCCGACTGTCCGGAGTACTACACAAGTGGCAGACAAGTCGTCATACGGATGATTGGTGGTACTTCTTACAGGATCAGACACCAAAGCAGGTTTGGAAGCATTATAATGTATTGACTAACTATCAGTTATATGTCCAGTATCGGCTAGCGACCAGACAACTTAATACTTTCTACAGTAGAGACCAAACAGAGACTTTATGCCCGTTGAACTCAAGCTGTTATATGCGGAGAACGAGTATGCATCACATCTTCTGGGAGTGTCTCACTGCAAAGCAAGTATGGTTGAAATGGCTGGGTCACTGGGTCGGAGAGGAACTTTCTGAAGCAGCTTTAAACACGTATAAATCGGATATTGTCACCCGCTCGGCACCGATGCCGGGAGACAGGATCAAATCGGCGATGATGAATCGTTATGGGACCTCCATATCAGCGTTCTTGGACCAGTTTCAAAGGCTATGGTGGGGTTTCTGCAGTATTGCGACGACTTGGTTGTGGCAAATTCGGAACAAGATGATTTTCGAGCAGTGGCAGCGGACACCGGCGGAAATCCTAAGTTTTCTATGGGTCCAAACACGGGCCCAACTAGAAATGGCGACGACGCATGAACGTAGAAGCGTTGTGTCAAGAGAAGAAGGGATGAGACTGCAGATATGCATCCAGTGCGTGTTCGACACCTTACCAGCACCGCTCCAGTCAGCGAGTCGATGTTCGATGTCTGCAACCAGTCGCCCCCCCTACGAACCTGAGCCGGTTCTAGTCTCCAGGATAAGATCTTACATTGTAGCCAATAGTTAAACCCAACTAATTGACTATTATTATTATTATTATTATTATTAGTTTGAGGTGAAAAAAGTGCGAGGGTTGCTGAGGTAAAAAAAGGTGCACATATTAAACCGACTTCTGTAGTAAACGACATTCCAAGTAGAAATCTTCTGTCTTTGCTCTCCGCACAGTGTCGTTGTCCTTCTTTGCTTCAGTAAAAATCACGAGCTGTGCATCACTTTTTTTTCGTGTTAAAGACTGTAGTGACAAGCCCCTAACTTTGGGTTGTGTGGGGGCTGCGGGTTGGGACGGGTTTTGTGGTGCGGATTGGGTATGGGTTGGAGCCCGGAAGTGGTTAATACCGATATTGCAACTGGTAGTACCACCGGTATTAAACACTACCGATACCGGGAACTTGGGCAATGTATGAAGAGTACCGTACCGATACCGCCCTGAGTAATGTTGGTACCGGTATCTACTAGTACATGTATCTCTTCGATACATGTAGTAGTAATTAGACTATCAGATCAAAGAACTGCCACATTGATATATACCAGGTTATACGTCATTTACAGTAACGTTATTATTAATCATTTGGTGCATGAATCCTATACGATTAAGTCATAGGGCGCCTTTATAATCACCCCCAAAACCATAGACTCACCCCCAATATACAGTAAAATCCATGATAGGTTCGAATATGGTAAACTGTGCCAGTCAAAGCACTACCGGTTCCCAAAACTGGAATGTACGAGTATTATGCAACACTCGTCAAAAGTCGCTACTGTCAGGTGTAAAAAGTGTAAAATTTTTTGTATTACATACCCTTTCAAATAGATATTATAAAAACTGCAAAACTAAATTACCTTCGAGTTCGAATTTTCGCGCCTTAAAGCATTTCTGTCTTTCCACACATTAGCCATGGTCGCCTCCCGCCCCCATGCTACCAACGAACAACGCCTGAAGATCCTCAACAACATGACCGGCCCCACGGTGAGCGGTACGTTTTGGTGAGTTGTCATACATTTAGCGGAAACTGAAAATTCGTCGCGGATTTCGTGTTAGAACTTGCTTCCAAAGGGTAGAATATGACCAATATAGAGAAACATTACAACTAAGCTACACTTGTATTGGTATAACGTTACAGTAACATGGTGGATTATGTATTTTGGTCTGTGACTAGAAATATTGGTTAAAGTCCAACAGACCATATTAAAGACGTCTTTCGACAATCGTTTCCAATCAAAACAACTTTCTTTCTTGAAATCTTCGACCGCAGTTTGCCTATGTAATTGTCACTTCTCTTTGAAAACTTGAACGACAAAGCCACGGACCGGGGCATGTAAAAAAACGACAGTTTGAAGTGCGATTCTTGATCGTTTTCCAGCCATAAACACAAGCTAGTCATTCAGAAAGAAATTGTAATGTGAACTCATACTGTTTTGACCATTAGAAATAAATTGCACTTACCGGTGTCGATATTACTAAAGCCCGTGGATCAGAGACACACACCAACTCTTTAGCATAATCCTTCACGCGCCATCTCCGACATTCTTTCTGACAAGCGCTCCTTGATGATCTTGCGGCATGATGTACGCTACATAATATAAGACATCAACGCTAGCGTAAATACTCGTAGAGAGCAAGCAAGAAGAAACTAGCGCATACCAGACGGCCTTCCTTGCTAAACAGCTCCAAGAAGCTGTGCTGCATGTCGTCAGCTTTGCTGATCCACTTGTGCACGAACCCGTCTACGTCGTTCCGGACCTTGTCTACTGCCATATCAAACTTTATAGTCTTCTCTTCAATGAACAGGACGTTCATGTCTTTCCCAGTGTATCCGCGCTGCAGGTTGCGACGAATAAACGTGTCCTACTCCGCGATGTTACGAATGATAAGGTCCGACGTTGAAATACCATCCGTGCGCCGGGTCTACAAAAACTTGCACATCGCCTTATTACGAGCATATACATCGCCTCAGATGCCTCACCCGATGTGTCTGAGTACGGCAGTGCATCGTGACACACGTAATCAATCTTGTGTTTCTCCAAATATTCGTCTGAGAGGACCCACGGCGCATCTTCAACCACTTCATCCACCCATTGGCAATGACGCAGCACTCGTAACGCCCTTGTCCGTCATGACAGTGCGACCTTTAAGCTTGTGCGTAACTTCATCACTGCAGCATCGATGTTGGGGTATGCTGTTTACATTTTGAAGAGCTTAGTGTGTCAAAATGAAAGAGATCAAAAATGCCATCAGCATTTAGCCGCAAGGGGCGTCCAGACAATGTGTCGGGCTCTCCCTCTTTTAACTTCTAGCGGTACGGCTCTGGCAGTAGCTCGTCATCACCCTCATGGCTGCTGGAACTGCTATTTTCGTTGGAATCCTTTGTATTGGCAGCTACAACCTTCGTCTCATCTTTAGCAGCTGACGCGTGGTGGTCAGTCTCCGCTTCATCCACATTGTTCATCTCGGTGGCTCGTCGCTATACAAAAGCACCAACGTATCATCAATACCACATCACTTAGACATTCCAGAGGCAATCATGATTTGACGCATGTCTATGCTGCAGAAGGGAGAGACGTGCCTTTCTCGCCATCGTTTTGCTGCTGTTTCTGTTAGTAGAATACTGGAGGTATAAAACCTCTATGTGGATAATACACTTAACCAATTTACAGTACTTTTTATTTTATTTTGTGACAGTGTGTCACTATCACGAGTTTTTACCACTTGTTGCAATTTTCTTGTTGGTTGCAAAAAACTCGTACATTCCAGTAATTCACAGGTAAGCACATCCGATTAACGATTATTTCTCTTTTCATATCGAATTGACTTGACCTTGTATAGCGCACACAATTTTACTCTGGCTACTACTACTGTGCCAACACGTTCAATACAACTCCATACACTATAAAGTTATAAGATGTTAGGTACAATTTGTAACGAGAAATTCTTTCTCGAATTTTGTAATAAATATCATAAAGACGCCACCAAAGCTACATCTACTGCAAAAATTTCTACTACTTCGACCCGAATGTCTTGACAGCTTACTTAACCAGATCACTGGAGTCGTCGGTTGCTTGACCTTTTTACCGAAGAGACCGAGTGACCCATTTATTTCCTTTGGAGCCGACTATTTCGTGCATTTTGAGCCACTTGTTTCTCCGTTGTGCCACCACCGGTTCACGCTGTTGGATTGCAGAGATATTCAAGCGTTTTTACAACGGAAAAATATGACGTAGCAGTTGAATTGACGTCATTTATTTCTTTCCGTCTTTTATTGCTTTCGTATCCCAAAGGCCCACTCTCAACGATTTGAGCTTTTTCGGGTCTGTCGAACAACGTCAAAACTGTCGCAAAAATTCGAGCGTCGAAGTTTTAGGGTTTTCGTCAATTCCATTTCTCTAAGATGATTCAATACCCCACGCGTCATAATTACATCGATATAGTACTCAGCCATCACTGTCTTTAAATTTAACTTCGTTTTCTGTGGTTCGTTATAAATGTTGAGGTGGTTAGGCATCGGATACAGCGGATATATATGTAGTAAGAGCAACAGCAGGAGCATCGAGGCATCAACTTTTATCCTGTGCTTTGTCGACACAGTGTACCATTTTCGAACTTATCATGATTTTTACTGTATATTGGGGGTGAGTCTATGGTTTTGGGGATGATTATAAAGGCGCCCTAAGTCATATATATACCAAATCTGCAAAGTCGTAAAATACCGAGTCAATTTCGATATGACTCAGTCGTTTCGAAAGCAGACATGTCATCGAGTACACTATATATTTAGGGAATGCCTAAAGCGACGCCCCTCAAAATGCGATTTTGATTGGTCACAAAATCAACTTATCTGAGTCGTAGGGGTACCGTAATATAATTTACTTAAGTTAAGCCTTCAAAGCAATTAAGGCACTTGAAATATTTCCGTGTACTGGTAGCAAAGGTGCAAAAATGATTGGAACAATGGAAGAGTGGACCTCACCAAAAATTCGATAAAGAAAAATTAGTGTGGCTCATGGTATTAATAATTGCGCAGCCACACTATTTTCCCACCCACACTAATGCTTTCTAGATTCGAATGATTTAGGTCTCTCACATACTATCTATCCTGGAATTACGGAACACTTAGTATTGAACAGACCATCAGCTCTTATGAATATTTGTACGGCAGCTTCTATCACCACCGGTAAGTGTAGAAATTTTTAAAAAGGCCACGTTGCTCCTACCGATGTGAAAGCCTGAAGGCCAACACCGAGGACACACATTTTTGGCTGATTTACATGATTTTTTTCAACCGTCTCTATACCAGGAACTTACCTCGTCAGAGCGACCCGCAGCTCTTGCTGCACCTGCGCTGTAGAACTGCCTAACAACAAGGAGGAGCAACTCTTCCGACTCAGGTTTGCCAAATGTTGACCGCAAGAAGTCTACAAAAACCTGACCACTCATTTTTTGGTTTCCAGCTGCATGCTTAAACTCGTCCATAGTGTGCTTGTCGCCATTCGATAGTACATTTACTCGTTCTAAAATTTGATGATTAGCTTTTTTTCGCGAAATTCTTCCAGAAACGGCAAATTCGCTAGCACAAATATTTGAGTATTTTAGGCTGTTAGAATGCGTCTGCAGTTTGTGCTCTGTTGACACGCATACGCCATTCAAAACAAGGAAATATCAGCTACGTCACCAATAAGTCACAGCGCGGTCCCAGGCAACGCACCATATTTCTTGCACTGTTGATTAGCCTCTTCTTCTTCTCAGGCGTTATCAGGTCGTTTCAAAAATGGAAACATAAGTTGATTTTGACGAATCAAAATCGCATTTTGAGAGGGTGTCGCTTTAGGCATTCCCTATATTTAAACTAATTTAGTAATGTTAAATCATCATTTCGTCGTCAAAGTCACTACTTTGCTCCTATAATATACCGAACTCGATTTGCCATCTTAACGTTCGTCCTCTTGCATTGTTATCGTTCAGCTTCCCAAACCAGCCATGGGATGAGCATTTTATTACGTTTTACGTCATCCCACTGCAAAAAACCCTTCAACGTGTTTAACACCACATAAAAAAGTCAAATGCATTAAAGTTATTTGTAAGTGTAACCTAAAGTTATGCAATTTATTCATCACTAGTATCACTTGCACAGTTGCAGTATAACGAGTTTCCGTTTGGTAACAATAGTCATTATGCGTAACCAATCAAATTGCTGGTCACTGCACGTCTCAACACGAGTAATTTTAAAATAAATAACACCACAAGCGGTCTTGCGAATCGAGATGTTAAGGAGGACCAGAGCGACTATTACGTAATCACAAAGAACGGTAACGATTGGGAAAACCCATGGTTTAGCCAAGGTTGGTATTTGCAATGATTTTAATTAAATAAAGCCCTTTCTCCCCGTGGCTTTTTATTTTTGGTTGGTGTTTTTTGTCAATGATACTACTTTTCCAGATTGTGTCAACAGAAGGTTCCTAAACACAAATGAGATAAAATTATAAGTTACATAACGTCCTTAAAATGTGGATAGTACTTCTGTAAAATGTAAAAGATTAATCATGAGTGAGCAGTCACCATTTAGCGACAATGGACACACTTTGTGTTACGTCCATCCGTGCGCATCAGCTATGTCTGTGCGCTCCATGCTACGGCTAGCTGCAACATGCTCATGTTTCTTAATTCAGGTGCAGGCGCAAAATGCCGAGTATCACCGGTTATTCACGTGAAGACGGAAGTTATGTGGGAGATGACAACCGATTACCAGTACATGTCGAAGTGGCGTGTACGGCAGCTGCGCTATTCCCACTATCACGAGAAGAGATTTCTGGCTCTATTGGCGCGTTTGTAGCCACTATATTTGCTGCTGGATCCGGTTTGGGTGGTGGTGGCCTTTTGGTCCCTTTATAGATCCTACTGATGAGAATGTCATCCCGCGAGGCAGAACCGCTGTTTAAGGCCACAAGGCTCCATTGCTAATTTATTACTTCGCGTAAGGAAGCGACACCCGCTGATGCGTAGCCGCCCGCTGATCGATTACGAGACGATTTTGCGCTTGGATCCAATGACACTTGCTGGCACCACAATCGGCGTCAGCATGAACGCGGTATTCCCAGAGTGGTTTACCTTATAACAAAAATAATGAATAGAGGCGAGATAATCCACATTAGTAAGTCGTCGAAGCAGAATGATACCTTAGCGTCTATATTCATTTACCTTAAATAAAATACTGAATAGCAGCAAGATAATCTACTTTTGCAAGTCGTCGAAGCAGAATGTAGATCTCAGCGGCTATAATCGGGTACCTCTATAACAAAAATAACGAAAAGCAGCAAGATAATCCATCACCAAAGCAGCTCAATAGATGTTAGGGGGCTACCTTACAAGATGTTATTTCATAACCGCGATTGATGGTTATACCACGGAAAACGAATAAAGCAGTTTAACGTCTAATGTGCTGATTCTATGCACATGTGTTCCCTTTCATATGCACGGTCGGATTACGTAATAGTCGCTCTGGTCGCTCCCTCCTGGTCGCTCCTTAGCAACACCAATATATACCAGGTCATACGTCATTTACAGTAACGTTATTATTAATCATTTGGTGCATAAAGCTTATACTATTAAGTCATATATATACCAAATCTGCAAAGTCGTAAATTACCGAGTCAATTTCGAAATGACTCAGTCTTTTCGAAAGTAGACATATCATCCTGTACACTATAGATTAAAACTAATTTAGTAGTGCTAAATCAGCATTTCGTCGTCAAAGTCACTACTTTGATCCTATAATATACCGAACTCGATTTACTATCTTAACGTTCGTCCTCTTCCGCATTGTTATCGTTCAGCTTCCTATACCAGCCATGGGATGAGCATTTTATAACTTTTTACTTCATCCCGCTGCAATAAACCCTTCAACGTGTTAAACACCACATAAAAAAAGTCAAATGCATTCAAGTTATTTGTAAGTGTAACCTAAAGTTATGCAGTTTATTCATCACTAGTATCACTTGCACAGTTGCAGTAAAGCGAGTTTCAGTTTGGGTAACAATAGTCATTATGCGTAATCAATCAAGTTGCTGGTCACTGCACGTCTCGACACTAACACCAGGAGCGATCTTGTGAATCGAGCTAAGTTATCAATTACTGGTTCTCTAAAATAAGGGCTAGCTAATTTTACTATACCTCCTTTTTAAAAACTCTCTATATTCTACGGTTAGCAATATGGCTGGTGATTGCCATTTCGGAAGAGGGGTTGAACTCGAATCTAATTGGATACATGAGGTCAAAGTGGATATTTGATGTGAGACTATGAAAATTCGAGAAGGACACATCCGTATCGATGCAATTTGATTGCATTTCCAAGGCTAATGCAAGTTCACCGTGCTGTCCCATAATCATCATATATTCAATTTTGTTAAGTGTCGCGAGAGCTGCCCGAAATTCGTTGGTCCCGAGCTCACTCAGTGCTTTGCTGATTACAACGCCGACTTCATTTGCTGCCTTGAACTTACGATTTTGATCCCATGGATTTTTGTCCCGAAGGGGAATCACGTCTTCATTGAATGCTTCTGCAGGGGCATACTCGATTGTCGGCTCGCTCCGCACCAACGAAATTATCCACCGTGAATGTAAAAGATGAGTTGGGATCGCTTGCTCGAAATCCAAAGCCTTGCAAATGTAAAATACATGTCGTCATGGCAAAAGTCGTGCTGAAATAAACATGCATGAGCATTCCCATTTTGCTTTCTCCACGTTATTCCACGTTGGGTTCATCACGTGCCTCGTCCTCTGGGACCGTGCTCTTTATGAAAAGACGTTTATGATTCCTTCGTAAAATTCATATTTGACCGCACTCGAAATTGCAAACGCGTACTCCTCGTAAATCAATTCACATGCGTGCTCGCTTACTATGTTAGCAACTTGTGTCATTTCAGCGTCATATGTTGAGTTCCGAAGAACGGAAAGTTTGTTTATGCGCTGCAAAAAGTCCTTCTCCATGACACTTTGGTAATACATAATCGATCCGATGGAGTCGCCGACGCTGGTAAATGAATCGACAACGTCCTTCAGTTGTCTCCATGATGACTCTAGCCGGTTGTTGGTGTTGTTGCCAAGTGTAACAGCGTTCTGGCGAGTGTAAGCGCACCACATGTCCTTGTAGTTGTCCCAGATTTTTGTGAAGTACGCGTCAAATTTATTCTGGAGTGTGTTAATCGAGTCGGTAGCGCTACCGTCTGACGAATGACAGATCTCATAATTACAATCGGTGGTGTTACCGACCGAAGCGGTGCTGTCTGTTTTCAGGCAAAGTAGATGCTTCATGTACGTCCGGTGCTTTGCGTACTCTTGTTCAGTCTTCGCATACACGAGCAACTCCATTAGTTCCTTGAGTCTCTCTTTTTTCCATGCCGTAAAGCCATATCAGTCAGACGTAATTTCTTCTCGAAACCACTTTATGACGTGGAACTGGCACAGTAGTATCCGCACAGAGGAAAGAGCAGCAGACAAAACAGACATTTCGGTAAAATCTTTATCAATAATTACACACTGCACTTTGTGCCAGTTCTCGTTGTGGATTTTGAACGTCTCGATAGCAGTCGAAAGTATTTCCGCGCGATCATTCTGGATTTGGGCGTGCTGCACATACCGACCTTTACCAAAAACGTCGAGTTCCATGAAGCTGAATACATTGTATTTCGAGGATTTGGCTCCTTGCGTCGCGTTGATCAGATGAACCCCTGGAAAACGAGAGAAAATGTCACGTATGTGTTTCGTCTGGAGCGTAATACATGTGGCAACATTCTAAATAGGACAACAATGATTTTCGATACATATATTACATATAATTCATTTTAATAGTTATATTTCAATTGTTACCTTATCTTATATCCGTTCCGTGAAGATGCGTCCTATGTTCCCTGGCTCTTCCTCACAAAACTGTCTGATCCATACTCGCAATCTGTCCGCTGTCGACCTCACTCCTCGCTCGGGCATCTTCAGTTTCCTTAGTAAATTTGTCATGTCGCGGGCGCTGAAATGGTAAAACAAACGGGAAATACATTAGAAACACACCAATAAACTCAAAAACAATCCAAATAAAGACAATATGACTTTGTGATGGTAAAACAAAAAGTAAACATATTAGAATCAGCATCAATAAACTCAATAACATTAAAAAATAGACATTGTTCGAACCTGGAATGGTAAAGCAAACAGTAAAGATATTAGAATCAGCATCAATAAACTTACTAACAATCCAAACAAACACAATAGGACATTGTTCGCACCTGAAATAGTAAAACAAACAGTAAACATATTATAAACGACATTAATAAACTCAATAACAATAAAAATAAAGACAATAGGACATTGTTCGTACCTGAAGTGGTAAAACAAGTACATCAAATATTAGTATGAGCATCAATAAAGTAATTATGCCACTCGCACCTGATATGATCGTGCTTCATATACAGTCATATATGCGTTTACATCATCCCAACTTGTAAATTCTCTTTCGTCCAGCGAAGGTCCAACCGCTGTTTGCTTTTCTCTGTCGGTGTCATTTTTCTGCTCTTTCTTGCGGGTCCGTGCGCGGCTGTGACCCCTGCCTCCCCCTCCCACTTGTCTTCGGCATCATAGCTGCCGCCCTCCCACTTGTCTTCGTCATCATATCATAGCTGCTGCCACTCGAACGGCTACTTGCCCTGTCTTCGTCCTCAAAGCTGCTGTCCCCGCTGCCAGACGTCTTCTTTGGGGAGCGTTTTCGTGCCATTTCTCGCGCCTAAAATCTTTTTTGCTTTTCTTGAATTTATAATGGTGTGGTGGAGGTTTACTATACACCGTGCCGTTCGCCGGATAGAGGGCTGTGAAGAGTCAGGCAATTGGAGAACATTCCTCGAACATTTTTTTTCCTCCAATTTCAATCGGTAACAGGAACCACTGGGTTCAATTTCAGATTTTCAATCCTGGCGCTCTCTTTTTCTTTCCGATCACCAAATTATTTGTACACTTCAATAATTGCTTGTCGTGTAAGCATGAAAGGAATCCGTCGATCATAATAAATTTACAATAAGCTCGTTCATTTTTTGCTGTTATCCTTTGGCTGTTTTATACAACACCAATATCATCGCGCCAGCAAATCTTACATGACAACTTAGAACGAGATACAGCCTTCATTTTTCCTTTTTGTGAAACTATCTTTTAATTTCAGTCCTTACTATAAATGACTATAGTCTAATCCTTATACAAAGGCTAGCCTTAGTTCAGACGACTAGAAATAGCCAGTCAGTCTCGCGTAAGACTAAAGACAATGGTTAATATAGTATTTAGTTTTTCCAGACCAACGACTACTAGTTATAGTCAAGACTATGTTCCTCGATTGTGGTCGACTATTAGTTTCTCCACGGGAAGGACGAGCAGTCTCTAGTTACTAATGTGGAAGACTAGGGACCAGTTTTCGCATAGTTAGTCTTTAGTCAGGCGTTCATGATCTAGTCGTCCGATCTGTGGAATGCTTTTTTAAAAGTGAATATTTTAGGACCTCTGAAACGTCGAAAAACATCCTGGGAATCAAAATTGAAGTAGACCAAAACATGAACACGGAATTGATCGTGGGTTATCAGGGGATGCTGGAAACGCATAGTTTCAATGATGCAAAAGTAATATAGACATCGATTTCAGATATGGAGTTGCACGAAGATTTAAACGAACTGTTACCTTTGAAACCACGTCGAATTATATATCAACAATTATGATTGTGCTTTGAATATTACAAGTGGCCATACTGGATAACGTTTGCGGTGCAACTGACCACTTGCCACACGCATACACACACTGGCGGCCTACGAGGTGGCGAGGAACCTTTTGAGTGCAAAAAATATAAAATTAAGTCAGGAACCTGATGATGAAGACTAATTGTCAGTACGAGTTGTAAAGCTATAGACGATGATGTCGCTGCTGATCGTAAAAAAATTATAACGATAGTAGCGCCAATGTAATGTCTGGGAATGAAAGTATAGAAGGCTAGAATTGCAAGAAACATGGCAAGGTGACCCTGTCAACAGCGGAGACAAAGTCTGTTGCAGTGTGGTCGGACGAAGTGAAGCTGTAGGGCCTAGAGAACGGTTTGAGGAAATTAGGGTGCAATTGAAAGTGCTTATTGTCTTGAAGATAGATAAACAAGCGGTGATCAAGCAATTGAAGAGTGCAGCCAGCGCGAAGCACGTGAATGTGAAGCTGAATTTCTCATAGATTTTTGTCACAGAAGATGGGTAGGCGCGTCGGGCTCGAGGAAGGTAGTGAAGAAGTGATGAAGCTTCCATTGAAGTCGTGAAAAGTAGTTGGTATGGTTGTTTTTGCTAGCCTAATTTTACACTATCTGCTGTCAAGGTTTATGTTATTTTTTTGCGGAGCCTGAATAACCTTAACGTTCAGGTTAAGGTTGCGTCAGGTTATTTGTCTTCTCTACCTGATTTAACTTTATACTTGATAATTGTATGATCGAGATTAAATTGGACGATTTGCTCGAAAAACCTGCTCAAATAGTTCATTGATTGAGCAGATGTGGAAGACTGGCAACCAAGATTGAGTCAGGTTAAAAGAGACGGTAAGCATGGTTAGCTCATGCTTACCGTCTCTTTTAACCTGACTCAATCTTAAACTGAGCCTTCAGGTTGAGGTGATGGGTAACCTTACCCTTGGCATCTCTACTACTGATAGGATGCAACATTTGTCAAATGTTTAAGTTGCTGAAGTAACATTAACGGTTGTTGCGGCAAGATTTTCAAGGCACCGTATTAACCCGAATGGATGATTCCGTCTGGAAGTCGACTAGCCTGTTCATAGCGCCTTCTGCCCGTCGTGTGAAAGTCACAATAATCAGGCATGACTTCATTAATGCTCTGGTCCAAAATGCAAAAAGCCATTCTCATTCTCAAAAAAAGCTGGCGCTCATTGGTGAAAATTTACCCTACCCCTCCAAATCCATTCTCAGATGAGAATGGCTTGCCGAGCGATTCTCAAACGAAAAACGATTCTCAAGTATTGTATTTTGTGTCGGTCACACATATTTGCGCAATCAAGATGGGCCGCCGCAGTTCTCTCCGTGACGGCTGTTCTCACAGCCATCACGATGTATATAACGGTCGGCGATGGGCGCGAGTTTTGTGCGCAGCCGGGACCACCTGAAACCGTACCTAACAACACGCTCGAGCACGCCCTCCTGTATGAAGTGGACGGGTGGTTCCGCCGAATGGTGCGCTGCTCACTCGAATCTTTCCTGCAAGTCTTTCAACTTGTCCAGCTCAAGTGAACATCGGTTCACGGTCCTCTTGTCGTACGCACAGGCCGCCCACCGAAGCTCACGCTCAAGAAGGAACTTGCCCTCTGTATGCATTATCTTGCATGCGGGGCACAATCCAATCCGCCTGTGCGACGTTCGGCGTCAGCAAGACTCGGGGTGTCGTGGTCATTAATGACCTTCTTCTCGATCTAAGAAGCCTCAGCGAGGAGAATATCAACATTACCCTCGACGCAACCAGACTCGACCATGTCGCTCGCGAGTTTGAGCGCGTGTGCGGCTTTCCTGACGTCGTCGGTGCCATTGACGGGACGCTTATAAGGATCTCCCGGCCTGCCGAACATGGGGGATGATACTGCCGCAAAGGCTAAGCTGCAGTAAACGTGCAGGCCGTGGTGGATAGCAGAGCACGATTTTTGTCGTGCTCTATTCGCTCTGGATCGATCAACGATCAGTCACTCTGGAATCGATCTGGATCTCGCCATTGCATCATCAGTCAGCTTCCTGAGCGATTCCATCTCGTCGGCGATTCTGGATATAAGATTTGGAAACATCTGCTGACGCCATTTGCTGAAGAAGAGGCGCTCGAGTGCCCGAGAAAAGGCCTGTACAACAACGCTCATTCTCGTACGAGAATTGTGGTTGAACGCGCATTTGGAATTCTAAAGAATCGCTGGCGTCTGCTTCACGCAAAGTAGACCAGAAATCCGAGGACAACATCGGTAAAGTAATAATTGGGTGTATGGTGCTGCATAATTTGCTGGTGGATTTTTGTGATGACGTTCTTGTCGACGGCTATGACCCAGACCTTGGTCAGGGTGAAGTCCACAATTTCTTGGCTGCAGAAGACAATCAAAATCACGAAAGGGGAAAGAAAAAACGCGAGATCACCAAACTGTATTTATACGAGTGTAGTGAATCAGCTCTTGTCGGCGAAGCTGGAATAGTGTGAACTGGCGCTGAAGGATTGTGCGGGAAAGTATTTGAGGCACAGCTTATGGAAAGCACAAGCGAGAAGAAGACGTTAACCGCCGACTTATTGGAGGTGCTCAACCAGATGGCGCGGTCTGTTCTGAGCTTTTCCTGTGGAGTAGGTGGCTGCAACTGAAAATGGAACTGTCAAAGTCTACCGTACGCTATCTTTTTGGTGCTGTGTTGGTGATCGAGCTTAAAAGAAAATGCCAATTGCTTTCATGGCTCATTCTCCATTTGCCCAACATGTCGCGCGACTTTACTTTAATCAGTGCCGTCTTTGCCTTTCACTGCATATCGCCAGCTGAGCGTCAGGAGATGGAAGAATGGTTGCTGAACAATAATGGCAGGCTTTCCGACGCAGCGAATGTTCGAATATCCGATGTCGTTTACGTGATCACAAGTTACTGGGCCGACTGCAAACCTATCCGCAGCTATCGAAAACGTATCACTGCAGCCTGTGACGTGCTTTTGGTTGAAAGAGATGCTGCGTCTTAGGCAATGGTACGACCTGATTGTCATCCTTTTTTGAACCACCTCCGAGACCTAGTGACCTATGGCTACAGTATCCTGTGGGGTATCAAGACACCGGACAGGATGAAGGATCTAGAGACCACAGGATGCGCCTTCCTTGCTCGCCCAGTTTCCTTTATCGTGGTGAAGTGCCACTCTGGCCATATATTGCCGCCTACTTGGCGCAGCCTATTCGGAATCTTCATGAACTTGAGTCAGATTGCAACTGTACGAGCACCAGGATAGAAATATTATGTTGTGATTGATTGTAACAGTGGTGTCTTTGTCATACTTATTGCAGAATGACGCTGTCCGGTCCAAGACACAAATTTAATTGCTTGGAATATGCAGTGAATGAGGTTCGTGAGATGTTAAACAAGTACCTTCTAGATTGTCGACACAATTATTTTTGGCGCGTTATTGTTTAATTCCAGTTGTTGACAAGAGAGGAGCAGCTTAAATGTTTTAGAGACGTACTACCAGAAATGGTAAAGTTAGTGCTCTCCATACCGAAGATGTTTCCTAAACCGCCGCCACTCTTGACCCCCCCTGGAAACAATTGTTGTTAGTGACAGTATTAATGATGCGAAGACTGGAGAAGCTCGGGCGGAAAAGAATGTTCGAGTGCCTACTCGTAGCTATCGATTTTCTAAATTGGAGGTGCTGACGTTGGTTTGCGGTTGTTCGGTATTTTTCCGGACCAAAGCATCACTCAAGCTAAAAATGAGCTCAAAGAGCAAGGAAAAAGAGCTAGGTGGTGTTGATAACGCTGAGTATATCATTAAATTCCCGCATTTTACTGCAGTTTGGATGTTTTTAGCCCCTGCTTACATGAACAAAATGGTAGTGCTGAAAGGCCAAAAAATTCGTTGTCTTTTGCAATAATTTTGCGCGTTGTTCCGCGTGTAACGTTGAAGCGTGGATCAATTTTTACCGAAATAATTGATTTTACGCGGTTTGGTGTTCAGCTACCGCTCGCGCGAGAGCAAATGTGTATGGGGAACCTTTCTGCGGAGTTCTTTCGTATATTAGGAACGGTGGGGCAAAGTGAGCGTAGTGTTGCCCACGCTCAACGTAATGCGAATGTACAGCCTCAATTACAGACTGCAAGGTGTGTTTCAAACACTTTGATTGAAGATCTCGACAAGCATTTGCAAATTGACTTAGATTCTGTATTATAAACGAGTCAGTGCTAATAAAGCGTTGTGATGGCGTATGTCCGTCCAGGAGAGCTAAATTGACAGCTAAGAAGGTAATGTTGATAACGCCATCAGATGATTGGCCTCGCCCACCGACTTTTTTGTCGGTAGTGGTATTCGCTGGACCCGATGTAACAAACCCAAAGGAGTTGGCTGGAATAGCGCGTGTAATTATCATGAAATTACGTGGTCGATTGCGTATAAGAGAATGGCACAGTCAGCTGCATAATTACACAAAGCTGCTTTAATCCATGTCATTATAAAAGCCGTACGTAAAATTCTCTAAAATTATGTTAGAGTAAACACGCACTCTGAATTGACATAACTGTATGTACAGTTGCATATCGGTTTAAAACTTAAGTATCGTAGGCGTCACTGCCAAACCCTTTCAGCGTATAGCAAAAAACGCCAGTTCACTGAACCAAACTTTGACATCCTCGTCGCGGGTGTATGTATTGTAGCCACCAATCTCGGCGACGGTAGCGAATTCGCCATTATTGCTGCTTGATTGCATACTGCCGTCGGGACAGAAGCTTATCCAGTAGTTACACCCACTTTTATCAAGGGTGCACAGCTGCTTTGATTTACAGCTTTGACATCTTGTATATCTTAGCATGCATGCAGTTTCCCTTAAGCACAAGCACCTCTAACCCATCTGGCGAGACCACAGCACGCTTTATGAAATTTTGGCGTTTCGAATCGTGTAAAACTCCTCACTGTCCGTCGTTCGGACAAACACGATGTCCTTACCACGCATCATCACCATCATCTGCGTGATCAAACGGATACATATAGCTCCAAAACAATCAAACAGGTAAGATTAAGAAGAGCGTACCTTTTCTTCAGTAGTGAGATCTATTGCCTCGACGCGCGCTTTCAAGGACAATGTTGATGTAGACATAACGCTAGAGTTTGGTCCTATGATTTACTATCTTCAAAAGGCAGCCGATTTGGGTGGGCGCGTGCTTATTAAAAAACGTGTAGCAAATTCCATCGAGCCAGCACTAAAACGTCGCATCTCCATACTTATTTGCTATCATCCACAAAAAACTCAGAAACATCAGCCTATCTGGGCGTGCTACACAGCAATTGCAGCACAAGGAACTAAAACGAATAAAAACGTAAAGTTAAAAAAGGCATGAGATAATTCCCTACCATTGTAAATGCATTTTCTTCTCGTAAAACCCATTCAGCCTTGGCTGAGCTAAGGTTTAACAACGGCCTTGACCAGCATCTCGAGTAGAACGCTTTGTTGACGCTGCATGTCGACGATCTGTGACGCCAGAGCGACGTGCTCCTCGTGCTGGGTCTGAAGCAGCTGGGCGATGTCGATGTTAGGCCTCCCCGCTTTCATCACCTCTGCTATCGCCGTCATGCCGCAACCTACCTCACGAACAAGAAGAGTAACGCCACTCTGGCTTGTGCCGAGAGCGTCAACCCGTCGCTTCTTCCGGGCTGCACCAGATCCGTTGCCCGTAGCAACTGCGACAGCGTCCTCAAAGTCGTCAGTTTCGTCGACATCGGCGGGGACGTTGACCGTGTCGAGGATGACTTCGCTCGCAATGCCGCCGCGGCCAGCAAACCAATAAAATGGAATATGCATGTAAGAGGGGGGCTTCATGCGCGTATCGTTGTTGCCCGTGCGACCAATCTCGTCCGCGTGCTTCCGGTTCTCGGTCTTGAGCTTCGCGTATTTGCTGCGGAGCTGCTTCACCGTGATTGTCACGCCCGTCTCCTCGGCCAGGGTTGCCGCAAAAATTCGCCACGCCCCTTCTTTCTCCTTGTTGGTCTTTGCCTTCGAGATGCGACGAGCAACGCTAGCTTCTTCGAAACGAATTCTTAGCAATGCGGTAACCATCTCATCAGTCTATTGTGGAGAACGCCTCGGCGTGGCGTCTCCTACTGCAGCACCTGCCTCGGCATGACCAGCGGCGTAAGCAGCGGCACCCTCATGCGTGGGACCAAACATTTTTGAAATGACAATCAGCACGAGCCGCATGACTGTCGCATAGAATGAAAATGGTTTCGTGGTCCAAAAGTGCCCTTAATTTGGGGTGGAACATATCAGATTTGAAAATGAGACTAAAACGTTTTGGAACATTGCCTAATTAATGAGAGCAATTGATCCCCTATTGAATGTGAGAAATAATCACCGTGTTAGAAATTTCGGGTATCGCACAAAATAACGTTTGAACGTTTAAGTATTTTGGTACTTTACACCAACGAAAGTGGTACAAAACTGGTACCGTAAAATGCATGTCAAAGGCGGCACCTATGTTTCCACGGTACTACCAAACCCTGTCAAAATTGCTGTTGTCGCCTATGACAAGCACTCGTTGTTGTAAAACGTAGTCTACTTAGTAAATTTTAACTATTGGCTACAATAAAATTCCGTAGTGCTCGATGTAAACCTTCCTCTGATCGATACTTGTCCCGTCGTAGCGGAAGCAAAATTTTTTGACGATCAATAGGGCGGTCTTGCATCTCATCCTGTATGCTCTCGAGGCAGATCTGTAACCGGATTCCTCTTAATCTCGAACTCGGACGAAGCTTTTCATACTCAATCACCGCGTGAATTTGCTCCAAAGTCTTTTCCCATAGAAAACCCAAGTGCTCATGCGCATTCCTTCTTATTCCTTTGAAAATATGGTCGTTGCGAAGCTGCCATAACCATGTCGAACCGATCGAACAAAACGCCCAGCATAATCTGGACATCTCTTTACTGCACGCTTTGGCTTGGTGCCCACATCGTATCATTAACCTCTGCATACTTACCGGCAAAATTGGCGGCGCTTGCCTAGTGACAAAATGCCATTTAAATGGATCTATATCCACCGGATTCGCCCACCGACCGTTCCATAAGCTTAAAATGCGTGTCCACAATTTCTGCGCACGCGTACACCCCCACACTATATGTGTGACCCCTTTCCCGGGTGCTATACAATGATCATCCATTGTGCACCCGCCTTGTGATGAATATCCATCGTAAAAGCAATTGAGTTGGAACGTAGTCATTCGATACAAGCACCAACGTTGGTAATCAATCAGCAGGTGATTTGCATCCAAACATCCTTTGTCGTCTGTTCCTGCACAAATCTATTCCACGTATCACTTTCCCGTTTACACTGCCATCGTGTTTCCAATTTGTGTAATGACTTCGCTACTATCCGGTCATAATGTCCTCAAAAAGGCCTCCTCTGCTATTGTTTGATGGTAGATGGACGTACATCTGCGTTTGTCTCCCAAGCAATACCATGGATGGCCGGATGCGCATCGAAAACTAACCCATGCGGCCACTCGGTCTCATTAGCATATCCAGACTTCTGGTCCAGTGTAATCATCTTGATACAGCCCCAATACATTCCATCCTGCCGTTGCTGTAACTCGCACTGATTTCCGGTCCTTACATCCACTCCTGTTATCTTCCTCCTGTCTTGTATGGTCCAGGTCATGGTAAGCCATTGTTTAGGTGTCAATAGTAATGGTAATGGACCTGGATCCTCCAAAAATTGGCCTATTGCTACCCGCGGTGAGCAAAGAATGATTGTTAGTAACCATCGCCCCACTTTTGCCCTGGTATGTCCCTTCTCTGACTCAAACTGCGCCTTCCACGTAGAAGTGTTTTCTGACACTCTCTGTATGCGTAGGTCTCGGATCGTGCCCTTAACGCATCGTTCAAACTTTCTCGAAGATAGATAGCAAGCCGATAACTAGGGTATCCTTGGTTTGAATGCCATGTGCACTCTCCCCAAAAGTGCACTAAGTGTCCATTCCCCAATCCGTGCCAAGCGATCCTTTGTAGTTCTGCTATTATTGTCACCTCTTCATCCGTATACACTCCAATCGCAGGCTCCACTACTTGTGTTTCGCAGCCTTTCCGTAGTTTTGGTAGATGTTCTGTGACGTACTCCCGCAAGCTTTGTCGCTCTTCTGCCGTTGGTCCTAACGTGTCTACAATTGAACCTCGAATCATAGCCACAGCGCTTCCTCTTTTAAGTCTTCGCTTCTGCTGACCTGTATCATAAGAAGAGAACCACATGTTAGAAGTACTACATTTTTTGAGCTGCGTCCAGTTTCTCCAGGCAAGATTATAGCGGTCTATCGGCTCCAGCAGCCACATCGTTGCTTCCTTAACCATCAATGTGTGTAATGCAGCTGGAATAGAAATGAGCCCTAGTCCCCCTGCCTTCTTCGGGGTAAAAAGTAACAATGGAGAGATTTTGTGTCGTCCACCATCTGTGTCCGTCGCTTTGCTCCAGATGAACCGCTTTTGTAGCGCTACTAGCTCACGAAGCGTTTCCTCTGATGGCAAGAATGCTTTCGCCGTAAACAGGATAGCTGGTATTGCAATCGCGTTGAAAAGTGTGACCCTTTGGTCTACCGATGTGCCGCACTTGGTGGCTGTAAGGAGTCGCCTTTGCATAGCTCTTATTCTACACGCCCAGTTTTTGGCCTTGAGTGAAGAATGGCCAATCTGATATCCCAGGTATCGTACCGATTCACCTGGTCGCAATACCGGTACATTGTACCAGTTCAACGGATGAGCATCTGTTTCCATCAAAATTACTTGGCTCTTTGCTGGTTGCATCCGTAAGCCTGATAAGTGTCCAAACCTCTCCACAATTTGCAAAGCTCTTGCCATTTGCCTGCCTTCTCGAAAAAAAGGTAGAATCGTCGACAAAGGCGGAGAATCGATGTTCCAATTGCATTGTAGCGCTTCCGAGCTTGATTCCTTCCAGTTCCTTGTCTTGAATAATCACCAGCCCTAATGGTTCGACCGTTATAATAAAGAGCAATGACACGAGTGGACATCCCTGCCGGATGCCCGATACCACCGGAATCGCTTCCGATAACTCTCCATTGACCAAACGTTTCGCCGTCGTTCAATCGTGAATCTTTACCATCACTTCAATAAACCTCTGAGAAGATCCGAATTTCTTGAGAATCATCGTGTCGTACGCCTTCGCAAAGTCGATCAACAGGACACCTCCACTTTCCGCCGCACTTTTCAGTCTTGAAGCTTGACGAAATTGTTTCAGCATATCTAACATAAGTACTACAGCTCGATCCATACGCATTCCATGCACAAAACCTTGTTGCGTGTCACCAATCAATCTTCCTAGAAAACCTTGTAAACGAGCTGCTAGTACTTTGGCGAATATCTTGTAACTTGTTTGAAGCAGTGATATCGGCCGATAGTCCATCGCGTTATATGAGTCCCCTTTGTCTGAGTGGTATAATGACCGCCTCCAAAAAGGACCTTGGCGGTTCGTCTCCCTGAAGAATCGCATTACTTACGATGCATAAGTCTTAAATTAATTCGTCCTCAAAGTCTTTGTAGAAATCGTTGTTCAGGCCGTCCGGACCGCCTGTCTTTCTTCTCTCCAAACTTCGTAGCGCGAACTTAACATCTCCCTCATCTATTGGTGCCATCAACGATTCATTTTCACTTACCGTTACCCGTCTGTCATGACGAAGAGATCCAGAGTAGGTTCCAGCTTGTCAGGTGCTATCTTGCTATGCCGACAACTTAACACCTCCTTCCACACCAATGCGAATTTGTCCCGAATACTCATCTCGTCCTATCGATGCGAGTGTGTCCCTGGTACCTTGATCGCTGTCACATATTGATTACTTTCCCATACTGCTGTGCGTCAAAACAGTCATCTCATAGTATCCATGCTGCGTTGCAATTTTCGTCCCAGACGAACCTTGTTGTCTCGGAGTGATTCATTGGCTGCTATACCTAATATTTGGGCTCTAGAGGTCACCGTACCAAAACGGGACTGTAATAACTGTACCTCTTTTCTTTTTCGTCGTTGCCGCAATCGTTTTCGAACCCGCATGATTGCTGCCGTCCATAGCTGTACTTGCTGATCCCAATTAACGTGTGCTTCAAATATCTCGCCCCTCCTGTGCTTCACTTTCGCAGTTACTTCCTCCACTACTCTCCTCCGATTTGCTCCAGTCACTGAATATTGTAGTCGAAAATGTTGCCGGTTGAATGCTCGCTGCCTTTGCTGTGCTTCTCGGAGAACTAGTGTTACCTCCTCATGATCTGAGGGAACTAACGGTGTGCTTGTTTCTATTCGTTCCACCTAATCATACCGGTTTGCTGGGATATAAATCCTATCTAGTCTGCTAGCAGTTTCCCCCCTCCAGAAAGTGAGCACCATACTCGCAGTAATTGGTCAGCATCCAACACTGATTGTTGGGCTAGCGCCGCATCATACCAGCCTTCCGATGCTATCAACCTTGAAAGCTCCACGCACTCAGTCTTAATGTCGCTTCCTGGTGCGAGACGATCCAGTTGAGGCGCTTCCACACAATTGAAATCGCCTGCTGAGATTACATCCCCCATATCTGTTGTATGCCATCCACCTATAGCTCGAAAAAACTTAGAACAATTAACATTAGTATCAGCTGGGGCATATATGTTGATAATCTTCCAATGATCCAGCTCCACCGCTATTATTCGCTCTGTCCATTTGCTGTGGTTTCAAAGTCGCGCTAGCTTGCCTTGATCCGGCGTTAGAAGAATCCCCACCCCACATGCCTTGGTTACAGATATGCTCCAGTACGGCAGTCTCTTGGTCGGGTCGTTGTAGTTCCACATACGCTCGCACGCACTTGTCACTTCTTCTGCTTCAACCGCGGTAGTAATATGAGTTTCTTGGAGGATCGTACAGTCTGCCCTCCTTGAAAGTGATTTGTTCCTCCCCACTTGTAGCCACTCTTGTCTCGATTGCATCTTGAAACCCCGCACATTCTGTGTGGTGATGCATAACCTTTTCGCCTCAGTTCCTGCTGGCTTCTTCCACTCCACATTCCCTCGCGTTATCTCTATTTCCGCTACCGTTCACCGACTATTCGCATCTAGAGAGTTAGTTAGGCGTTGCACTTCTTGGTGAAAATGATCCGTCGTTGCGGTGCCCTTAGTAAAGCAGAAGAGGGTCAGGTGCCGACTCCCTTGAAGATGGTCCACTTATGCCTGTTACTCGCTCGTCCCTTCCTGTTGATGAAGAAACAGTTGTTAGTGCTGTTGCGAAATAGGAAGCTAGATCCTACCACACTGAGGCGTCCTCCTCCCCAAGCCGCTTCGTTAATGCCTTCATTTCGGCAATAGACTTCTGCGCCTACTCGAGGCGAGCGATCTTCAGGACGATGCTCTCGTTTGGCATAGCTTCTTCTCCAAGTACTGCCGCTATTTGTGTGTGGTGTATGTTCGCACATATTGCCATGTATGCGAAAATCTTTTTGTTATGTGGGGCACATAAGTTCCACATAAAGTTTACTTGTTGGCATTAATGAAAATCCAGTCATCTCGACTGTGCCGGATTGCTTCTTTTTGCTGTTCACTCGTGACTGCCTTGACTCGTCTATTCCATTCTCCGATTCGTATTTTGAAGTCCTTTCCATACTTACCTTCTTGAGGGCTTCCACTGAGGTACTCCCAGCATTCTGTCCACCATCGTCGTGTCAGTATGTGCATTACTTCACGACTCATACCTTCAATGATGCGGTGGGGGTGGCTAAAACATTCTAATAATTGCATGATAGCCACCCCTTCTTTCGCTGCCGCCAGCCTCCACACCCGCTCTTCTGCTTCGGAATGAGGAAAGGCTGTTCCTTGTTGGTGGTTCCAGACTACCTCCATCGTGTTCTAGTCGCGTGCCCACTCAGGTCCTCCATTCCTCGATCCTGTGTCCCAGTGGATGTCGCCTGAAGCTCGTCGAAAAGCTCTCTCTGCACTGGAGCAACAATTTTAGTTGTTGCACCGTTATCATTGTCGCATGTTTCTGCTACAGCTCTTTTCTTGTGCATGTGCGTGGTCTCTGCATCTTGAATTGAAGTCTCCATGCTTGATTCATCTGACTCTTGCTGTATTTCTTCCTCTGTTTGCTGCGTCCCGATGGCGTTCCTTTGCGCATTTGGCGAGTCTTCCAGTAAGTATATACCTTGTGTATACTGATATCACTTGATTAAAACCTCTTCTCGCACTTCATACGTTTCTGCAAAGAATCTGCGGACTCTCGGATCCCGTAGATTAACCTGTAGTAGTTCCTCTTGGTTGTCTGCTGAAAGGTACGTAACAGTGTCTATGAGAAAATGCAAGATGTCTTCTGTACCAGTGCGCTTTCTCATCTAAAATAGGCATCAAGCGTTCCACGAGCACCTTTTTACGATCGATAGAATAATAGAACGGTGTCTCGACAATATATTCCTTGTCATCTATTTCGGGGCATTTTAGGAAAACGAGGTCTTCATGCAATGTCGATTTCTTTTTCAAGCAAAGTTGGGTGGTTTCGTACTCGCGAACATGGTTCTCATTTGCTCTGGGACGTCTAGTATGTTGGTAGGGTTACTGTTGGGAGTCGGATTGTTCTGTGGAATTTCTTGAGCATCTTCAAAACTATCATCCGATCCGACTCGACTAGGTTCTGGCTTCCTTTTCCTGTTCTGCGACTCGATCTTGGGGTCAATCTGCTTGATCCCTTTCGGGCCCAAAGTCATACGTGTTATTCCAACCGAGGAGCCGGTGGAATCCGCTCCAGATTGTGATGACGATTGATATAATGACTCAATATCCATAGGAAATATTCAACCAACTGCAATCGGTGTAAAGGATCCGCGATCGGCGACTGGACCACGGGGTTCGCCCCGAGTAACGAGGCAAGGTGATCATACAGAGTTGTCATAGCTTCTCTGATCGTCCCTTGGTCTAGATCGAACAGCATATTCGCGTCGAACGCACCAGTAGTGAAACCAACCTTGTCGATCTGCGCCAAGAGGTACCTAATCAGGTCAAGTTGACTGCCTGTGATAACCGGCCTGGTCGCCCGACCTTCAAGTTTTCCGATGATCTTGGGTTTCATGATCTTCATCACTCGGTTGGTAGCTAGGAACTTGTGAAACTCTCGAAGAGAGAACAGTCGTTCTACATCTTGAACAGTGTTCTTCTCAGCTGGTTCGGTCTTCTCTTCGTCTTCTTCGAAGGTCTTCGGTTTAGGTTTCACATATTTTTTAGGTGGATCACACTGATCTGCCCCCATGTTTTTTCTTTCTTTTTCCATTTTCTTCTTATGCATAGGATCGAGGTTAGCACCTTGATCCTTTCCCGGGTTATATAGTTAGTTTTACTACAAC
>MIQA02003687.1:0-18501 GCA_001887855.2 Sclerospora graminicola | reverse complement strand
GACAAATTTCTGTTTGGACGAAATTACTGTGATGATTTTATATCTATATATGTGAATTTTTGGCTAGGTAATTTTTAGTTATAATTTACTTACCTTTATATTAATAAATACTTTCAGTTTAAACACACAAGCATTACGATATATTGCACTAGCAGGCATCCAACTACTGTCACAAAAACTTACGGAGCACTAACAAGTTCCAAGTAGTTTATTGGAGCATAACGTGGAGCGTGATTTCCAACAGATTATGCCCCCAAAAGGTACGGGGATCAAGACCGAAGTTTTTAAGTTTTTACGAAGTTTCAATGTTTTTTCGTTTTAAAAATTACGATTTTTATGCAAGCCCCTATACTAAAGGGGGGGTATTGTTTCACGTTTTTCTCTCGTTTCGTTACTCTTGTTTTACGACAATGGAAGAAGAAAAAGTGGATGTGAAAACCTTACTGGCGTGTATGAAACGCATGGAAGAATAAATCGATGCCATGGGGAGGATGTAGATGCAGACGCAATTTCCGCCGTATTGCCCCTAAGTAGGGTTCGGGACACCGGCAGTATTTTTTAAAGAATTTGTGAAGATAACGGCCCATTTGGGGGAGAAATGACTTGTGTGTAGTCGCTTCAGAAATTCTTCGTAGACGCGAACACCCACCGGGGGCCCAGACGACTGACTGTCGGAGGGGGTACTCCGTCCATCCGAGTCATGATCCGATCCGGCATCCGGCCGGCTGGATCGATCACTTCCATCCTCTTGATCGTGACGACTCGGATGTTCCATGTTAAAAGCTCACCTTGTGTATCCGTCAGTACTGGCGGTTGCGCTCTCTTGGTGGACCCTAGGGCGAAAAGTGTAAAGTCCGTCGAATAAGGAGATGAGGGTTAGGACTAGGGGTAGCTCCTGGGCGGAAATCGTCACCGGGGAGCTCGACTGCAATATACTTGAACTTTGTATACTGCACGGCTGGACCGAGAATAATCGATCGGCCAGCCAAACCAATAATAATGAAGGGTAAATCCAAACGTGTACGTAAAGGGGAATCCAAATATAACTCCACAATCTTCCACAGAAGGCCAAAAATGTTACCACTTCCCAATACTTAATACCGTGTTCAAAACACAGGCGACTTGAGGTGAGTATACGAAAACGCCGCGACTCCCGGTCAGGGGACTTCCGGTGGGATAACTTAACCTTCCCCGGGCAAACCAATAGCAGCAAGAGGGGACCTTGATAGCCCTCCGCTGTGAACCAATAAAAGCGACTTGTGTCCAAGAAAGCGAAACGTATACTGATTTATCCCTATATCCAATACTCCCTTTTGTGTAACCTACCCCAAATAGCCCGGCTGGTCAGTCATGTATCTTACCCGAAGTGGCCTGGTTAACTCCAATTTTGTGTACCAGCCCGGTCGGTACACCAACCCCAGATGGTACCAGCCAAGCCGGTACACCGAACCTAGCTGGTACCAGCCCGGCTGGTACATCGAACCCGGCCGGATCGGCCGGATGGCCATCCATCTGAGCTCACTGGTCGCTGGCGCTAGCACTTCCTTGGCGGCTCCACGCCCGACCCGGGTGCCTCCTTCATCCACTAGAACACTCACCCTCCTTCAGGCTCCTTTCGCTCATACCTTCCAACCAATCCGCCACCAATCCGCCCCCCGGCCGTCTGCCATCCGCGGTCGTTCCGTCCGCTCAGCCCACTAGTCCCACTATCCACGTCTTCCGTCGCGTTCGTCCAGCCTGATTCCAGGCCTGGCGCCGTCCGACCGCTAGTAGATGCGCTCGGCGACGGCTATCCGGCACCTATGCCCTTGGTCCATATTTCCACCAATCAGAATGCGCCCACTGGAAAGTACTTCACACCTTCCCATCAATTAATTCATAAGTCACTTTACCACGTGACTACACACGACCTGGGTGCAGAAAATGGAATTGAGCGTGGTGGTGGCGGATGGCACCCACCGCAAGCAATTGCACCAGGGGGTCAACCTCAAGAGGGTGCGGGAATATTCGATCGGCCTGCAGGAAACCAGTTACGTATGAGCGGATCGATGAAGATTTCTAAGCTCACGATCGGAATGTATTGGGCGCACATATTTATCCAGGTCTTGGGGCAGGCTTCATGCAATGGGCTTACCTGATCATCGAAGCCATCTATGTCGCACAGCTATCGTCTGGATTTGTCTGGACGGAGCGACTAAAGGCTAACAAGCTGAATAAACATTTGAAGAGAATAGCTGCAAATTATTTTCAGGCTAATATAACATGGTGGGGAATTTCACAAGAGTTGTATTTCGTGTTAGACCAAATGTTCCATGCATTTAAGATCAATATCTCTCATCAGCAAGCCGCAAATTTGTTTGCTGTAGAGAAGGATTCACGTCGCACTTGGACACAGCCCTTTCTCTATTTGGTGGTATTGGTACGCGAAAGTGGCTCGCATAAAAGACTAAATGTGGAAAACATAGTCAACTAAGCCATGCCAAGCATGACAATGGGTATTATAATCGTCAACGTGAGGATTATATGCAACAAACGCAAGAGTTGATTACGTAGCCCAGGAGCTTGAAGATGGCGCTCCAAAATCTAGAAAATCAGCCCGAAACTACGTAAACTCCGTTGACGAACAAGTCAAGAAAAGGACGTGCTTTCATTGTGAAAAAGAAGGGCATATTAAAAGAATTTGCAGGGCTGGTAACAGGAGAGGCAGTCAAAGATGTTTTAAGCGAAACGGTAGACATTCCGATGGCAGGGACAACGAGAAAAATTTCGTGTTATCAACAGTGGAAAGAACTGAACGTTTGAGAGATGAATCCAGAGAAAGTGTGTTGTCTGACGAAGATTTATGGATCGTGGATAGTGGCGCTAGTCGCGACTTGGTATCAAATGAAGTCCTATTAGAAGGAGCAAAAGTTTGCCATCGAGACGACAAACTCAAGCTGCCGGACGGAGGCAGTTTATGCGGGACTAATGTTGGAAACGTGACATTATCAAGCACAGACGAAAACTGCACCAAGATTTGTATTGACAGACGTGTACTACGCACCAGAACTTTCGAAACGTTTGATATCTTTGGGATGTCTACGCAAAAAAGGTTGCATTTTGAAACATAATGGACGAAAAATGAAGATGGTAAATAAAAATAAACTGCTTTTTGAAGTTAAAGGGGTGGAGCAGTGTTAACCGCCTCGTTTTTGTAACTACAAGAAACAATTTTGGAACGTGATAGATTTCAATGACATGATAATGAGTGTGACAACGAATGAACGTGGTTTGGACTTACAAGAGGGTACATTCCATGATTTTCATGTGAGATAGGGCATTTAGCCTATGACACTATTGAAAGAATAGCAAAAAACTGCTTCAGGCATATGCCTGACTGATAAACGGCGACCCAATTGCTTAACGTGTGCGGAGGTAAATCTACAAGGTCGAAACAACCCCAGAAGGATACCGGACAGCATTCTCCAATCGATCGAATCGATGGAGTAATCTGTAGCGATATTAAAGGACCCATTACGCCGAAGGACAGGCGTGGGAACAGATATCTTGTGGTGTTCGTCCACCACTATTCAAATTACGTGCGTGTTTTCGCTGCCCAAACAAAAGGCAGGGCAGCGAAAATGTTTGAACATTTCTTAGCGTGGTTCGAAAATGAATTCAACTGTCGCATTCACGTTCTTTTGAACCGGGAGAAACGGAGTATAGAAACGTGGATTTGTTTTGCAAAAGAACGGGTGTACGAAGACAAGTCACGGAACCTGGAAACCTCGAATCAAATGGAAAGGCGGAAAGGATGAACTGAACCATCTTTAATATGGTTCGGTTATGTTTTTTGGATTTGGTGTCCGTTGACATATTGAACCGTAGCCCATCGCGGGCAAAATTTTAAAAGGGCGTCACCGATTGAGGTGCTAACCAAAAAGCCCGCAAGTGTGACAGATATCGTTATTTTAGGTTCTCCCTGTATGGTATGGCGAGACGCCAGAAAGAAGTCCCTAGTGAAACACGAAGAAAGAGCGCTCATCTTAGAAAAAAATGATAAGACGAAGGGATACAAGGTACTGCTATTGCGAGATGGAGTGTTCTCCACCCCAAGACATGTAGGGAATATTGAGACCCTAAGTAGCGAGACCAACAAGAAAATATCGGAGCTTTTAGAGAGCCAAGAGGATGGCGATCTCGATCGAAGAGCTCAAGCTAAAACCGTTCGCAAACATGACAGTCCAAGATCGAAGGGCTGGAGGTTGACGCAAAAGAAAGAACCCAGGAGGATGAAGCAAAATATTGTGGAAAACTCCACGAAAGTCAGGAAGAAAGGTGAAGAAAACACCTAAGTTTATCGAGGTTGAAAGCACCAAAAGAAAAAAAAACAAAGGAGGACAAAGATGAGGAGAAAACCGAAGAAGTTGAAGCAAGTGGAACCGGGAATTTGATGGTTCCTTTCGAGGTTACAGAAAAAATGACATTGTGTTTGGAAACTTGGAATTACTACCTGATACAAAGATCTTTGCAGAAGCTCAAAGAGGGCGAGACGCTGAAAAATGGACAATTGCAGAACAAATGGATATAAAAGCTCTCGAAGAACTGGCGTCTGGAGAATATGCACCCACTGACGACTAAGGGGTGTATAAAATGAAATTAAAGGCCGATGGAACAGTGGAGCATTATAAGGCGCCTTTGAATGCACGTAGAGATAAACTGGTGTATGGAGAAAATATTAAAAAAAATTCTTGACGGTCATCGAACTAAGTAACATGAAGGTCATACTAATTATGTCTCTTGTTGGGGAGGGGGTACCTGCACGACACGGTGATGTACCCAGCGCTTACCCAAAGGCCGATACAGAAGGCAGTTATGATATCTAGCTACAAGTGCCGCAAGGCATGTGCATCAGGGAAGAGAATTTGAGAGAAATTAATGCTACGTTAGAGAAAGAAGTTGTTTTGAAGTTGGTGAACAATCTTTATGGTTTAAGACAAGCAGGCTGACTCTGGTACGAGCTACTGCAGAAAACACTAATGAAAAATGAATTTCACGCAATGTTTAACGGATACGTGTATTTTCGTGAGAGTTAATGATTGTAGAACCATATTTGTGGGAGTATATGCTGACGTTTTACTGGTCCCTGGGTCCGATGAATCACTAGTGGATTATTTTTAAGAGGAAAATGAAAGTTCTCGAATTGAAAGACCTCGGTAAATGTAATGGGGTACCATTACATAAGTGATATTTAAGTTGAAATATCACAGTTCAATTTCAGACTTGCTGTCTGAAATGTGAATATTGGATTATAGTTATTATATCCACCCTGGGAAACAGATTCTGATACAAATATCGAATCTAAGAAGAGATCTAATAATAAGAGTATTATTAGATCAGTTTTATATTACATGTTTATATGATTAGTCTAGATCTAATTATAGTAGTTAGCTCTAAACCACTCATAAATATATCACTCTTAAACTTACCGTCTTGTAGCCACGTGTCGTAGTTATATATTAACATATATAACTAAGGGACTATTTAATTAATAATATAGTCCGAACCAAAGTTTAATCTTAATTAAACTATTGAGGAACAAATTACATTTGTTCCTAACCAATTGCACGCTTCCTCACTTGCAATTCAAACAGTGTAAGCCTGTAACCGCTAGCCTGTTACACCTGGTAGCACTTTATGGTCCGTCTTAACGATCACTGTTCGTTCCGTTCCGCTAGTTAACTAGCGGAACGAAAGGTTTAAGAGCCGCCCAATCGTCATGACCACGGTCAGCGACCATGAACGCAAGCGACAGCTCGCGCAAGACTTAGTGAGGGATAATTTCCCTCACTTTCCACAAAGAAATGTCAATACTGTGGCGGAGATGATGCGGACCATGGGGACCGAAATCATCATCATTCTACGAGGTAAAACCTCAGAGGAAGCTTTAGAAATGGTGAACCGTTTCAAGAGGGTTTACATAGACCCTCAGGTGCGTTCCGCGTCAATAATGTCGGTCGCCACTAACAACGCCCACAGCGAGCGTTGATGTAGTAAAGGCGCGGATTCCGCTCTTTACTGGCGAAGAGGGTGAACCCCTTCGCAGATGGTTCGCAGAGGTGGAAGACGCCATCTCTGCGCAAAAGATTGTGGACCCGCGTTCACAAGCTTATTTTGCCACCACATGCCAGGGCGGTCGCGCCAGGGCATAGAAAATGAGCCGCAGATCCACTGATGAATCTGCATTCCTGACTATTTGAAAGCTGATCTAAAGATCAACCTTGAAGCTCTTGAAATGGAGCATAGTTGCCGAGAAGAGTTCATGGAAGGTAAGCTTAGTCTTCAAGCTACGCTCAGAAGATACAATATTTGTTATCAAATATTGTGTATGAGCCGGTACCCCCTGCCATGAAGGTCACGAAGGGACTGAACGACGGTCCCATCAAGCAGAGTCTTACCGAATTCCGCCAAAACCTCTGAGGGATGCTATAGACCAAAGCATCCGAGAAGAATTTAGCATGCGTTCAGCGTCAACGCATGCTGGGTTCAGTCGAAGGGCTCAACAGCCTTTCGACTTTAATATGCCGCCGGTGCAGCATGTTAATAATTTTTCGAGCAGACGAAGTTCACACTTCGTCCCACGACACCAAAACCCGCGCCAGAGCACGGCCGGAGGAGGTCCAGAACCGATGGACCTATCGGTTGCAGTTGCCTCGACCCCGAGGCAATCGAAAAACAAGAAATTCCTTCGCTGTAATAGATGCGCGAAGATGGGACATTACGCCCATGAGGGTGTATGGCGCCACGGCCGGCGCCACGCAGTCAGCAGACTGGACAGTCCGCTGGTCGGCGACATCAACAGAGGCAACCCTCTGTTGATGCAAAAAACGGCAACAACCAGTAGGGGCGGGGTGCCCTACTGGACGGGTTATCTAACATGCCAACATCGGGCATGTGAGGATAATAGCCCCAGACGGGACTATGTCCTGTAAAAAGGTAAAGGGTGAAGGAGAAACTCTCATCACCCTGAAGGTTAAGCCGCATGGAAACGATGTCCCCATGCGCGCTCTGTTTGACACAGGAGCGTCAAACAATTTCGTTAGAACTGAGGTTCTAACGTCGTTGGATTTCGTGGAGATGTTGTCAGTCCGGCTAGCAACAGGTGCAACCGTGACTATACCAAAGCGTGTGATTCGCACACGCTTCAAATTGGACGAACTGACGTTCGAGGACGAATACATCGTCCTCGATCTCGACGACAAGTTCGATGTAATCTTGGGCATCCCTTGGATGTCCAAGCATCAGCCAACGATCGACTGCTGCGGACCCACAGGATCTGTCACCCTGTGAGTAATCCGCCTGTATCTAACGATACAACCGCAGAGTCAGACAGTCTGGTGGGTAGCGATGGCACCACTAGGTCTGATCTGACCCTATCGACGGATGGTACACCCGCTGATCAGAGTCCAGTGGGACTTGCACACGCAACGGAATAGTCGTTGCGAGTCGGTAACGTGTACAACACAGGTGACAAACACCCCCGTGTTGAAAGCTGTTATAAAGCTGGGGTTCGTGGATGCCTTAAGGCATTCACGTAGAACGGTGTATGTTTTGTAGAAGCATGCACCGAGTTGTTAATTGCAAACGCGGTGAGTGGCAAATAGTCACTCCACTGCTCGAAGGCATGTGCGTATGAACGCAGCATATCTCCGAGAACGCGGTTAACGCGTTCAGTTTGCCCATCCGTTTCCGGATGGTCCGCAGCTGGCATCTTCAACTGCGTGCCCAACAAAGAGAACGTTTCTTGCCAGAAACGTCCTGTAAATCTTAGATATCGATCCGTGACTATGTTTCCGGCATTCCGTGTCTAGTGTCAACGAATATCCGCGCCGTTTGCGCAGCAGTGACATTCGCAGACACTGCAGCAAGATGAACCATATTGCTGAAACGGTCTACAAAGACCACTCTTTCAGTCTTCCAACTATGATCGGGCGGAAGACCGAAGATGGAAATGGACTTCCAACACTCTGTCGGAGCCGGCAGAGGTTGGAGAAGAGCCTGCGCAGAGTGCGCAGGCTTGACGCGCTGGCAAATCTCGCAAGCGCGTACGTACTTGCGTACCCGTTTATACTGGTTGCGTCAGTAGAAATCGTGTGCGAGAGAAGCATACGTCTTCTCTCGACCTTGGTACCTCGAAATCGGCGCATCATGATGCTCAAGCAGTATCTGATGTTTGATATCATCGTCGTTTGAAACGACGATGCGACTAACATCACCTTGGTCTGTGCTATAAAGCAACAGACCATCGTGCAATCGGTAACGATGCACGCAAGCGCGAAGGAACTCTGGAAGTTCCTCGCTCTTCCGATCAGATTGATTACTTAAGTAATCAATGAACAGACGGGCTTCCTTGTCTGTTTTGTACGCTCGTCGTAGCTTTCGTACGAGTGATGACGACAGCGCAGTGCAACGTATTGCGTTTGCACTGATTGCCTCCGTTATAGACGGTTTCGTCTCGTAATCGGAGCGTCGTGATAGCGCATCCGCTATCACGTTCAACTTTTATATTCAACCGTAAAGTTATACTCGGCAAAGAATGACAGTCATCGTGCCATTCTTTGAGAAATGTGTTAGGAATTCACGGCCGTGTGTAACGACGCATGGTCCGTGTAAGCCACAAACGGTCTATCTCCTAAGAGATAGATCCGAAAATTTGCCAGTGCATATTTCATGGCAAGGAGTTCCTCGTCATGCGCAGGATAGTTGCGCTCGGCTGGGCGCAACTGACGCGATTGGTAAAAGATTACGCGATCCTGATCATCGTGATCGCGCTGCATCAAGGCACAGCCGTTTGCGAGATCGCTCGCACCGCAAATGACATGAAACGGTCGCTCGTTATCGGCTATAGCCAAGACAGGCGCTTCAGTCAAGCTCCGCTTGACTGCATCAAAAGCATCTTGGCACAGGGATACCCAGTGTCATTCGACATCTTTCTTCAGTAACGGAGAAAGAGGTCGAATAAGGCCAGCATAATTGCACAAGAACTTGTGCAAGTATGTCGCCAACCCAAGGAACTTTGAAAGTTCCTTGGGTGTAGGCCATTCAACAATCACCCTGATGTTCACCGGATCAGGGCGCACCCCGTTCTTGCCCACAAAGCAGCCAAGAACTGGTATCTCAGGTGCACCGAAGGTGCACTTCTTTAGATTGGCATAGAGCTTATGCTTACGCATAAGCTCTAACATCTGACGTAGATGTTATTTGTGAAAATTTACATCACTTTTACTGTGTTCAGCCTTGCTGTGGATGAACACGTCGTCAAAATAGCTCGGTGCGAATTCTCGCACCGGGCGGAAATGATGCGTGTCGCATCTATTGAAGGTGGCAGGGGCATTCGAAGCCCCTGCGGCTTCACAAGCCACTCCCAAAGCATACCGCTTGGAGTGCTTACTACCGTGAGAGGGATATCCTTCTCACGCATAAGGATTTGGTAAAACCCATCCCATAAATCGAGAGCACTGAAAACGGTGCTCCCGCTCATGCCATCTATGGTGACATCTTTCCGCGGTATCGGCGTCTGCGCCGGTACCGTGGCTGCATTCAGCTTATAAAAAGCATGAACGATTCTCCACCCACCAGTGGATTTCTTTATGCAACAGGTGGGACTGGAATGCGGTGAGGTAGACTCCCGCACATGCCCCGCCTTACGACGAGTTTCGAAGAACTCGTCGATCGCCTTGACCTGGTCACGCGGTAATGGCCCTTGCCGCGTGACACAGCACTTTGTGCCAGGCACGAGATCAATCTCGTGCCTAGTTCCTTTATCTTTAGGGAGCTCACAATGTACTTCTTCTGGAAATACGTCAGCGTATTCCCGAAGCACCTTGTAGTATGGGGAAGTCGCATTAAGCGACTCCCATCTCTGCGCTTCAAAGCGCTGAACTTTGGTTTGTTTATTGGGAACGGTCTCGTTCCCAGTGTCTTTTGCCTGCAGTGTGGATATTCGTGAAAAAATATCCACAACATCGTCTGTTGCAATGATGACACAGATCTGATCGATCTGATCACCGAGCAAGTTCTTAACGAACTTCTTCCAGCTCAAGGCGGGAAGAGCCATCACCTCCGAGCCTTTGTTCGGGGGATTATATCGAGGGTTAGAAACTGGGTAGCTTTTATCCGTGTCGGAACCTTCGTTCTCACGGTGGGTGTTTCCCACGGTGGGTAAATTCACCACACCACGACCGTCATAGGTCGTGGCCGTACGCCAAATCTTAGTGGGGGAGGGGCCCTCTCAAATTTTGAGCGAGTCGATGCGCAAGTTGCAACCGCAACTTGCAAAGAGAATAACGAATTTTCTACTGTTGACATAGTAGAAAATCAAGAAGCTTCAGTTGATACTGAAGCTGCCTATGCAGAATATGTGTCTGCAGCAATGCCTGCAGACAAAGAAGACAATCCACCTACTGCTAGTAAATCAGTAGATGAATTCGTATTACAGCGTCAAGCTGTAATACGCTATGTAAAGGATGCACTTGCTTCTGCTTTTGATAAACAGAAGCATAATGCAGACAAAAATGGAAGGAATAATACAAATTCCTTTCCAAAAGGTGAATTAGTTTTGTTATCTAAAACTAATTTACCTAAACATGCAATTAGCAACTTCCCTACGCGGAAGTTGCTCCTTAAATTCATTGGTCTCTTTAAGGTCCAAAGCGTTAAGGGGAATGCCTATACACCAGATATTCCCGCGGCCAGGCGCCTATACCCAACGTTTTACGTTGGGAGGCTCAAGCCGTATCTATCGTCTACGTCTTCGGACGAGGCGCATCCCCACGGCGAATGCCGTGCTTCTTCATGTCTCCCAAAAGAGACTTGTAATCAGTCTCCAACCGATTGTGACAAGCCCGGAGATTCTAAATCTCCGCCTTTTGTCGATCAAGTTCGACCAGCAGAAGAATTATCTTCTGCTGAAGGGACTCGTGAGCGCTCAGAATGTCGCGAATCTCATCGCAAAGAGAGCGATATGTCCTCACAGAGTGACCCATATCGACGCTCAGCTCGGAGCAGTGCATCTCGAGCTTGCGGAGCTGTGAACCATGCTCCGCAACAACGACAGCGAAGGAATTACCAACCCCCGCCGCCCCTGATTGATAACCAGGAGAATAAGCGCTATATTCTCGAGCGCTTGATTGTGAAGCGCTTGGTTTCCTATAAGAAGGGGCAGTGAACCGAGTACTTGGTACGCTCGTTGGGGTATTCCGAAGAGTTTGACTCTTGGGAACCGATTAAGATTCGGAGGGCGGATGCCCCTGACCTCCTGAAGGAGTTTGAGAAGGATACCTCTCCTCAAACTCGTCAGAAGCATCAACAGTAGGTGTTGATGGGTGCAAGGTATCAGCACTAAGTGCTGATACATTAAGGGTATCAATTAGGCACTTAACCGTAGCGGGTACTGAGTAACCTCGGTACCCTCGCAGCTCCTTTTCGCTCAGACGAGGGGCTCCCTTGGGACAACAAGGACAAGCCATGTGAGAAGGAACTCCGCAAGAAATTTCTTTTTTAATGCAGGTAAAATGGATAAACTCCATTTTTCCTGAACGTGAGTGCTTTAAGAAGCGCTTGCGGTTTACGTGAACTTTGTTCACCTAATCATCTGAACCTTTGTTATAGTTCTCAACAAAGGCGTTCTAACTTTGCGTCAGGGCGTCTTTATCGTCCCTGTTCTTACGCAACCCTTTCCGGTTCGTATGATAACGAGCCTAGCGAACTTACGCTCGCTAGACCCCTTGCGGAGGACGGTGACGTCCTCACCCTCTTCTTTGGAGTCCGATGAGTCTCCGAAGACGGAAGAACACTTCTTCGCCACCCGCCATTCGGCAGGTGGAAGCGCACTAGATGTCGCGCTAGCGACATCTTCACGTCCCCTATTAGACACTGCTTCCGCAGCGTCCACTACGAGAGACAATGGGTCTCTCGGCTCCTTCTCCGACGTTACCTTAGTAGCGTCGGCATTCGAAGTTGGCACCTCTGCACGTGATGCAGAGGTGGATGCTGCGTTAGCAGTTTCAGCAGCGCCCTCAAGAGCGCCGCCGCGTGTCTCGACCATTAGATTCTTCTGGCCGTTAATGGTTGTAATCAAAATATTGTTACGACCAACAAGTGCCACCATTCAATTGGCCAATATTACATTATATTATTGGCCAACCACCTTGAGTGTGGGGTGATGTAGTGGGGTACCACTACATAAAGGATATTTAAGTTGAAATATCACAGTTTAATTTTAGACTAACTGTCTGAAATGCGAATATTGGATTATAAGTTATTATAATCCACCCTGAGAAACTGATTCTGATACAAATATCGAATCTATGAAGAGATCTAATAATAGGGGTATTATTAGATCAGTTTTACATTACATGTTTATGTTATTAGTCTAGATCTAATTATAGTAGTTAGCTCTAAATCACTCATATATATTATTTCTTAAACTTACGGTCTTGTAGCCACGTGTCGTAGTTATATATTCATATATACAACTAGGACTATTTAATTAATTAAATAGTCCAGACCTAGTTTAATCTTAATTAAACTTTTGAGAAACAAGTTATATTTGTTTCTAACAAATTTCACGCTTCCTCACTTGCAATTCTAACAGTGTAAACCTGTAACATCTAGCCTGTTACAGAAACCAAGCCCAAGGAGTCGCAGATGTCTTTGATCACCCTGCGAAAACCAGCTGCGTATATGTGGATCTATGAAGATCCCAAAACTTACCATCCAGAATTCCACAGGTGAAGAAATTTGTCCAGGTCTCGGGGCAGGTTTCAGGCAATGGACCTACCTGTTTATAGAGGCACTTGAGGTCGCACAGTTATCGTCAGGTTTTACCTAGACAGAGCAACTCAAGCTAAACAAGTTAAGTGAGCATTTGGAAGGAGTGGCGGCAAATTATATCCAAGCTAATATAACTACATGGTGGCAAATTTCGCAAGAGTTGTATTACGTCTTAGACCAAATGTTTCATGCATCCAAGGTTAATTACATCATCAACAGGCCGCAAATTTGTTCGCTGCGGAGAAAGACCCACGTCGGACTTGTACGCAACATTTTCTTTACCTTGTGGCATTGGCACGGGAAAGCGGTTCACACGAAAGACTGATCGTGTATAACATAGTATAATTTGTTCGCTGCGGAGAAAGACTCACGCCGGACTTATACGCAACATTTTCTTTACCTTGTGGCATTGGCACGGGAAAGCGGTTCACACGAAAGACTGATCGTGTATAACAAATAATACGCAGCACCAAGTATGAAAAAATGGGTTCAATGATACGATACAACCCTCAACGTGAAAACCACATGCAACACGCACAAGAGTGGGTTGCATGGGCTCAGGAACCCGAAGACGATGTCCAGAAGACGAGGAAACCAGGCAGGAATTTAATAAACTCGGGCAATGAACAGGCCAGAAAGAGAACCTGTTTTAATTGCGGCAGGGAAGGCCACATTCAAAGGCACTGCAGGGCTGATAACAAGAGAGGAAATAACAGGCGTTTCAAGCGAATTGATCGACACCAAACCGACACGAAAACCAAAAACATTTCGTGCTGTCGACGGTTGAGAAAACAAACGTTTTGACAGGTGGACCGAGAGAGAGTGTGTTGTCGGACAAAAACCTGTGGATTGTAGATAGTGGCGCATGCCTCCACTTGGTTTCAAACAAAGCTCTGTTGGAAGGAGCAAGAGACTGCAATCGAGATGACAGCTTGGTATTACCCGATGGAGGTAGTCTGTGTGTAACAAAAGTCGGAAACGTGACGTTGTCCAGCACGGACAGTAAATGCACGACAATTATGTTGACAAATGTGTATCAGACACCAAAACTATCAAAACAATTGATATCGCTGGGCTGCCTGCGCAAGAAAGGCTGCATTTAAGAGATAATGGACGTAAAATGGAGACGGTCAACAAGAATGAAGTGTTGTTTGAGGTTAAAGGGGTTGGCAGCCAATGGGATGCCGCCCTTTAAAGCTAACTACTATAATTAGATCTAGACCCATGCCAGGGTCAACCGTCTAGATAGTACCTTGATAGGCCGAGACACCAGCATAGTATAGCACACATCCAGGATCCGTAATAAGACCAGAACTTCTTTATCCCCTAGCCCATAGTTGACTTCATTAGCCTTCAGCGTCCGGCTAGTAAACGTCACCGAACAATACACTCCGTCATGATCCTTCCCAAGGGCAGCTGAGGTAGCCCACTTGTTAGCATAGATGATGACCACAGGAACCTTATTAACATCGAAATGCTTCAGGTCTGGTGTGGTCGCTATCTTTGCTTTCAGATTGCCAAATGCTACCATCGGCCGGGTCATGTGATCATCCGGACCGGCCGCACAGGCATTGGGCAGCCGGCTGCCTGTCTGGATAGACAAGGGCGGCATTTCATTGGTGGAAATATTTGACAAGGGAGGCATCTCATTGGTGGAAATATTTGACCCAGGCGGCATCCAATTGGCTGATATTGCTGACTCGGTTCGCACTTCCACTTGCCTATCCTGCTCTCTCAGCTTGTGGTAGTCCACCTCCCGTAATTCATACAAAACAGCAGCATAGACCGCGAAATCCTCAATGAACCGACTGTAGTAATTCAGACTGCCCAAAAAAGATTGCATGGCCTTCAAGGACCGCAGGAAAGGCAGATTACTCACAGACTCCAAATCCTTCGGATTGGCTTCCAATCCGGCAATCCAAACCTGGTGACTCAAATTAATCACCTTAGTTTTCCCCCAAAAACACTTCCCCACACTAATCGAAAGATTCCACTTTTCACACGTAATCATCAACTTTTCCACTTTGTCACACAGTAAATCCCAGGTAGTTGCCGTAACGAGAATGTCATCAATGTAAGACCGCCGCCCCAAAACTGAAGGTTTTGGGTCGGGGTCCGGGTCACCTTCGGCGAACACGTCACCGACTAGAGCAGGATCTTGATCCGCCTTGATTTTGAAGTGTCCATACAACGCGCTATCTATCAGTCGTTGATAAATCTGCGGAGCATTCTTTAGGCCGAACGGCATCCGGTTTCACTCGAACAACTCGAAGTGCGTCACAAACGCAGAGATTTCCCGTGCACGATCGGTCATAGAGACCACTCAGAATCCACTATCCATGTCCAATGCGCAATACCACAAAACTTTATCCAAATCCTCCAGCAAGTCGTTTATCAACGGCATCGGGTAAACTATTAGCTTAATCAGCCGGTTCACCAGCCGGTAGTCGATACACAGCCTTATACCCACCGCATTCTTCTTAATAATGATTACGATGGGCGAAGCTCAGGGCGAGGTGGACGGCTGAATTATCTTAGTGGCTAGCAGTCCCTTGATAAACTCCGACCGCTTCTCCCGATACTGGAAGGCGACTCTCCGGCACCTTTGCGCCACCGGCTTGGCGTTTCCCATGTCAATGTCGCATACCGCCCCATGGGCGGCCGTAGACAGTGCATTTCCAGGGCCAATCAGCAGATGTTTTCTTTTCCATATGATATCTTTCAGCCTGCTGATCACTTTTGGGGTGTTCACATCCGGGTCTCCAACTTATAGATCGTCAATAGTAACCGCTGGGGGGCAGGGGGTTACCTCAGGTAGCGCCGCCATCTGATCCTCCATGCCTTCAACATATAGCTCGTCCCCTTCATGAATGCAGACTTGGACAGTTTCGACTTGTTCCGAATCCGGGTCAGCCGGATCGGTTGATCTGCCTCCAACTATTTCCGAATTCTGATCGGCCGGATCAGTCAATCCGCCTCCGGCTATTTCCAATTTCTGATCCGCCGGATCGGTCGATCCGCCTCCGGCTATTTCCAAATTCAGTTAGGCCGGATCGGTGGATCCGGTATAATCTTGTTCATCAAACCGTCCGGCATCGGAGGTGACTGCACATGTGCCTCTGCCTTGTCTTTTCTCCTGATCCTGTCGTTCGTCCGTCTTCGGCGGAGTGGACAAAACCAGTTCAGCGATCGGGGCAAGATCTCGGCCAATACGTTCAGCCGGATCCGGCGACGGCCGGCTCCGCGTCAATATCCTAGAAGGGGATCGGTACTCTGGTTTAGCCACCATTGGAGTCTGGTCCTCTTCCACTACTTCCTCTTCGCTGACCAAATCGGTGGTTGCCTGAAAGGCCAGGTTTTGCCACTCGATATAGCGTCTTGAGCCAATAGTGACATAGCCCGGCCGGCGGGGCACCTTGTCCTCGGCCAGCCACATTCCAATGATCACATCTTCATGCAAGGTGAGGGGCATTTCCGAGATATTGGTCACACTTATGTAGTTGAGATGACCATCTCCTTTGACAAACGAGGGTACCCAACACTCGCCCCTTGTCATCCATAACTTACGCCGCCTGTCGTGTGGTCGTACCATTACTTCCACCGCTTTTCCCACTGGCACCGTTACAAACTGACCTAACTTGAGGAACTGGACGTGGGCACCATATAAGGGCCGCCGGCCGGCGAGCTGGATCTGCACCTCATCCGGTAACGTCAATGTTCCATGCGATAAATCCAACCGTATGCGGGCCGGGACCATAAAGTCCATCCCCAGAATTGCATCCCGCCCCGCCACCTTACCTACCCAGGCGGTAAAGTAATACACCAAAGACCCAGCCAACGTAATCTTAACTCTTGTTCTACCTTGGGCCATGTATCAACTTTATCCAATGCCGATGCATTCCTGCCGCTTCGTCTCGTCTGTTTCACACCCCCACCTTACGAGCAAAAGTGGTGTCCTCGATAGACACTTCTGCGATAGAGTCAAACAGCATGGTAGCCTTCTGGCTATTGATTTTGCCATCCGCCTTGGCTTGCTTGAACCACTTATCCGGTGAATGGTATTTCCAATATCCTCGCGACTCGCCGGGTAACAGGTTCAATTCCATAAGCACTTCAGACCGAAAATATTCGTCCGTCCGTATACTGCTCACCAGGAAGGGGTCAGCCGTGCTTCCCGGGGACCGGATGACGTAATCGTCAAACTTACATGTATTGTCGGTTACGCTTTGCTTTGCTTCTTGATTATCCTCCTTACCGACATATGCATAGATACTAACACTAGACCGCTCGGCTCGAACCAGATTCCAACCTGGCGAGCGATCTAGTTTAACATCTTTTCCACCCCGGGCGGCAACATTCCAGCATGCTTAGTCGGGACGTACCACTTCTTCATCTGGTTGTAGAATTCTTCTATAGGGCACAGTCCCGCCTCGTGCACTTCCCCGCAAGTCTTGCAGGTAAACAAGCAGTGTTCCGCCGGATGTCCTTTCCTTTCGCACTTCTTGCAGGCAAGCCGCTTCCAACAGCTCCGGTCGTCATGCTTGATGGACCCACAGTGCGTACATTTCCGTCTGGGGTAATCCTGGTCAGTTCGAGCCGGAAAACCCTTCGGCTGGCTGGACCCAGCTCGCAGCCTGGATGGCTGACTGGCTTCCGCCGAGAACAAGTACCGGTACTGATCCTCCTCGGACTCGTCCCCAGACCGCTGGTACTCCTCTTCCGAGCTAGTCGCATCCGACTCTTGGGCGACCATGCGGACGGCCCGGACCGTCATGGTGGATGGCGGCCGGCCTCCTTGATCCGAGTTAAAGCGGGACTTGAACCGACCAGTTCCAACTGCTGCCTTGGGGCCTCGCTTCTTCGCTCTTTGGTAGGTGCGCAGCGTCAATTCAAGCTCCGTGGTATTCTTCAATCGCAGTACCGCCAGCTGGTCTGCCAGCCCCCGATCGTCCAACGTGCTGATAAAATGCACCACAGGTTCCCGAGTGGCTTCCGCCCGGCTGGTATCTTCTTTAACCGGTATATTCGCACTCATGTCAGCGACATTTAGGCGATGGAGGTTCTCCAGAGGGGCCGCGTCCGCCCGCTTCTTGGTGTGGAAATATTTGCGCGCCACCGACATTCCAGATCCACAATATTGTTCTCCAAACGCTTCAGCCAATTCCTCCCAATTATCTCGGACTTCCCGGCTGAGCTGTTGGATCCAGTTTTTAGCCGGACCCTTCATTAAGTTTCCGGAGATCAGGCACTTCTCACAGTTCGGCGTCCGGTCTCTGAGAAATGCCGGCTTCGTCTTGTTCAGCCATCCTCGGGCTTGGTCCTCGTCCATGTCTCGTCCAGTTAAAATCTTTAGCTCGGACGTGGCTGACACCCGCACCCTTGTAATCGCCCCTGCGTCTGGATCAAACGCTTGGGCAGAGGCCACGTTGGCTCGGCGAACCATCCCCAGATCCAGGTCATCCGGATCGTATTGTTACTTGGTCGACTTTACGGATTCCATATCCACGTCGCTAAGAGACAGCTTCCTATTCGTTGGCCGCCGTCCGGTTCGGCAACCTGTCTGGCGGATTGGCGGGACGGCACGGGGCTCACTCTGCTTGAACTGCACTGACTCCATGTCTTCGTCACTCGGCTCCCTCGCATAGTACTGGACTGGCTCGGGAGCACGACTCCCACGACGAGCCGGCT
>MIQA02003685.1:0-10042 GCA_001887855.2 Sclerospora graminicola | reverse complement strand
TGGAACTATCGAATCTTTTAAGTGACGTGGCACTACACATTATCCTAGCCGGAGATTTTAACTGCGTCGAGTCTCCGGTATTGGATAGATTAGGAGGAGACAGATTGGATAAATCTGAGAGTCCGACTTTATCGACACTAGTTACGCGGTATAACTTACACGATGTTGGAACATTCGGAGTCTCATCCTGAACGATGAACACCTAACTGCACTAGATCATTTCACCTACTGGAGAGGTGGTCAGGCGAGCCGGATTGATCGAATTTACATACCATTTCTCTTACCTCATGGTTTAGTGAGTTCACGGTGGGCAATACCCCCCACTATTCCGATCACGAGCAAATCTTAGTAACCCTAAAAGATCCCGTGACTTCATCACGTAAAACTCTCAAAAGATATCGAATGCCGCGGTACCCTTTTAATGGGTACAAGGTACCAGAAATTGCACATCTCCTGGAAACTGATATCATTGGTTTACTCGACAATTTCAAACAAAAGCGAATAACATGGGGCGGATGGATAGCGCGATGTCAAGATTTATTATACCATGCCGCACGCAAAGCTACTCACCGACGAAAGTGGCGAGCGCGCACATTAAAGAGGCATATAACTGAAAACGCATCCACACGTAAACAGCGATTGCTTGCGATTCAATCTTACAACATTAAAACCAATTTAGCAAATCGGGGACAGGGTTTGCACAGGTCCATCCATGACATCAGATGGCTCTTTCGGGGAACAGCGATATGGGAACGGGATCAAACAGTAACACAAATCACTTCTGGTCACGGTCTCATATTTGATTCTCAGCTTAGTATCCCAGATCGGTTCGCCCGGACGTGGAGTTTGATAATGGGAACACGTCACTCATCGATTTCACTAACTTCACGATCACAACAGTTGGAACGTTTTATGGAAATTCCCCCAGAACGAAAGGTCTCTTCACAAAACAATTTAATCCTAATGGCACCAATGGATGACGAGGAGGTGCTTAAAGCGATTAAAAGTTTAGAACGGCCTAAAGCCGCAGGCCCAGACAGAATCAGCAACGACTTTTATAAGGACTTCCAGAATATTCTAGTGGAGCCTCTTACGGAATTATACAACAGAATCCTACAACGAGAGACGCCACCACCGTCTTTTCTCAGGGCTCTTGTCATTCCACTTCGAAAAAAGGGGGACTCATCAGACGCTTTGGATTACCGACCGATTTCGTTATTGCAGTCAAGTTATAAAATTTTCGCTAAAGTTTTAGCAACTAGACTACAAACATTTCTGGGATCCCTGATAGGCGGAACACAACAAGGATTTGTGCTGGGTCGCAAGATGGATAAAGCAGTAACAACTATGATGGTAACCCTAGCGAACACAGCTGGCACACAATCTGGTACACCGGAAGACGGAGCCGGCATCCTATTTTTTGATTTTGCCAAAGCATATGATGCATTGGATCGGGATTATTTGTTCACGACCTTCACTCTCTTTGGATTTTCCAACAACTTTGTACAATTAATGATTAATTTACATAGTGGTACATCTGCTGAATTTTTAGTGAACAAGGACAAATCTGCTCCGATGGACGTCACATCCGGGATACGCCAAGGGTGTCCATTAGCACCACTATTGTTAATTATAGCGGTTGAACCCTTGGCGTTAGCTATTCTACAATCGTCTGATATCCAAGGCATTAAGCCGACGGCGCAAGAGGGGGGTGGTTCTCATACATTCTCATCGTTTGTCGATGATTCGACTATCTCTTTAGGAAAGGCGAGTCAAATACAGCCAGCATTGGCACTCGTTCACCTATTTGGTAAGTTGTCAGGGTTGAAAATCCAGACAGCAAAAAGTAAATTCTTATTTTTGGATCCAACAGTGGAATTACGGGATTGGCATGGAATTCCCACAATTGCACCGGGTGAGACAGTCCGGTACCTAGGCTACGAAGTCGGGCATGCAAACCTGGGAGAGAAGAACTGGGCCTTACGAATCAGGAGTATCAAACGGAGAATAGCGACTGTGGCTAAATGTGGTATCTCGATGGTAGACAGAGTAACTTTGTTTAACTCTATTGTTGTGCCTGCAATTCTCTTTACAGCAAAAGTGTTCGATCCGCCTACGGACATTATGAGGAAACTCATACAAATTCAAAAAAGCTTTATTTGGACAAAACTGACGAACGACGAAATTCGGGTACGACATAAGATTTCTTCAACTCTTTTGTATACGCCTAAACAAGCAGGAGGCTTGGGGTTGATAGCCTTACCTATAGCAATACGAGTTCAAAGGATGACGGACGCGCTCAGATGGTTACTTGCCAGATCGGATATATATAAAGAAGCTTGGCTTAATTGGAAAGGACTGCTCCTACGAGGGCCAATCGGCAGGATTTCACCCCGTGCCACAAAGCGTGAGCACCTGAAGGGTTACTACGCAACAAAAGCCAAAAAGAAAACCCTTCAAGTGGAGTTAGGTCAGTCAATTAGACCGACTCCTGCTCAAGTAAGCAGGTTGGACACTTATACGAGATCTCATTTACCCCAGCTTACGCGAAGTGCAACTCCAATAGGAGTAAGTCCGTCACGCGGCATAGAATCTGGACAAATCCTCTCAATTGCAGCGGATGTTTCGAAAATCCCTCATCACGGATTTTTAACATCCCATTTGCAGGATTTCTGGGGCGCTTTCTCGTGGGCAGACAATGCATGGATCCAGGATGAGCGCATGCGGACATTGTCTCGACGGAAATTCTATAAGATTCCGGAAGTACCCATTGCTACTTTACGAATCAAATGAATTTCTAACAGTGTGTACACGTGGCAGGTACCACAATCAGAACAAATTTCGCATACTAGCGCCAAGATTAAGAGAGGGATGTGCGCCATAATACTAGCTTCCCCCCGGGTGGAGGTAGGCCAATACATTGGACAGGCACCTCCAATAACATTATTTCACTGTCCCTCACTTTTGTCTGACGTTCACTGGAGAAAACTAGACTCAGGCAGGGTGGAAGGCACACAAAAAAGGACAACACACACCACGCACCTGCAACAGCTAGAGGACGGAATTTATTGGATTGTTCGATCTTCTACAGACCCAGATGTCGATAAGTGGATAACGGCAAACAAAAAATTTGTGGTTTGTAAGCCGCATCCAGACTTACACGATTTCCCATGTTCTCTAGACGAAAATATACGATCAATCTGGAGAATTCAAGCGTATCTGAGAAAGCAAATAAATAGGCTGTACTATCAAGCAATGGCCAACGACCTGCTACCTGTCTTGGAAAAATGGGACCGAAAACATGACCGGGATCGCTGGTGGAAAACTCTCCAGGACCAGTCCCCGAAGCAGATCTGGAAGAACAATCACATATTATCGGATTATCAAGTGTGGGTGCTATATAGGCTAACTACGCTGCAGCTAAATACCTTCTTTGTCCAAACTACAGGTATAGACTCGTGTATACTGGACCCAGCGTGCACCAGCAACAAGACGGACGTGAAGCATATCATGTGGAGCTGTACCAGAGCCCAGTTATTCTGGAGACGTCTCATTGAACAGTGGACTGGAGTGGCATCTATGGATGACGTCGTATTAAAGTATCAAGAAGAAATTGTCAAACGAAAGGCACCTGCAGATATTACATTTTTAGACATGGCGATGATGAAAATGTGTGGAATGGACATTCTGACATACCAAGGCCTGTTTTGGTGGGGGATATGCAGTATTGCCCATGTGTGGATGTGGCAATTACGAAATCGGACGATTTTTGAAGGACGATCCTACACGCAATGGGATCATGTCGAAACAATATGGTCGCATTGTAAGAATCAGTTATTTGCTGTCGCGGAGTACGAGAGTAAAATTCCAAGTTATCGAGAGGATGGTTTACGGTTTCTTCTATGTCTTCAGTGCTTTTACAACATTCATCCAGCGCCACCGTCCCGAACGGTGTTGAGACATCGCAGTTCCCCACCCGACCCCACGAATGGTCACCCTGAGCCGAGGCTAAAAATTAGAGTGCAACAGTTTATAGTAGCTAATAGTTAAGACTAAATAGACTACCTTTATTATTATTATAATGTTTCCCAAAAAATAAGTGTAATTTCGGCTAAAATACTACTTAACCTAAAAATCACAATATGTAAGAAACCACGATAATCTCGTAAGATGGAATTTCATGTCAGTTTTCATCGAGAATAACATCATCCAAATTCCAACAACTTTTTTTTTAATTGAAGTAGTTAGAATGGCATGGGTCAGAAGCAACAGCCGAGGCGTTAGAGACGAAGAAGTGGGCGTGAGCGCAGCATTCTTTGCTGCTTCGATCGCCTATACTTTAGTTGGATGTTTTGCTGGTGCTCAGCTTGTGCGTAACTGCTGTCGTTATCGTCCATGGACCATTCAGAAGATGATTCACTTGCTGATGTTTTTTGCCACACTCAGTAAGACCCTCACGCTCATGAATTTGTTCATTTATTTGCTGATTAATCATGTATGTGGGTGCATTTGTCTTCAGACCGGTCAATTTTCCTTGCTTTAGTGGGTTTGGATTGGTGTGACGTGTTATCTGGAGAAGTTATCAAGTCCAAGTGCTCGACAACCGAGCGCAATGTGTTTTACGTTTTGGATCAAGTACCTATTCTGGCTTTCTTTATAATCTACGTGCTTCTGATGCAGTTCTGGGCAGAAGTTTATTACAACGCTATAGACAAGCTAGCGACATTTACAGACGTCGTTAAACCTGCCATTCGATGGTTTATTGTGGTACGACAGCATTTCTGAGCACATCCCGGATAGAATTTAAGTTATTGGCTGCTCGAGAGTGCAACATTGTTGATAATTCCTCGGTTGTTTATCTTGCTTAGATCGTCCTGCTTGTTCAAGGAATATCGTGGGTCCTTTACGCAGCGGTTTTACGAAACGAGCGTACGTTCATATACTGTTGTAGTGGGAAAACAGTTGACTCATTCTAACTTGTACGTGCGTTACCTCCTAGATGCATTTTTCACTCAAAGACAAGCAATTTTAAACATGGTTCTTTTTCTCCTTATTGCTACTCGTTTCATTTACTTCGGAAGGAAGGCTTACAATGAACTGCGGTGGGTTAGCTGATTTCTGAAAAATGTTTTTTTTCAATGATCTAATAATATGTCGCTGTAATGGAAAAGATCTGTGCCAGTAGGACCGGAAATTCGATCGAAAAAGTTGAAAGAACTGGTGATTATGATCTTGGTTGGTACGTCTTGCTTCACAATTCGTTGCACGCTGCAAATTGTCTTATCGACAGAGAAGAGGCAATTACACGACCGCGGTACTTGGTTTGAAGTGGTGGTGTACTATGCTGTACTGGAGATTGTCCCAGCGCTATCGGTGCTATACTTTAACCGCCGACTCCCACCTCGCCGAACACCTGGCGGTTTGTCCGCCACTTCAAGACCCATTCAAGCGCGTAATATGTTCTTTAGTAAAGGAAACCGTTTAGACAACGCTTCCGATGGAGAAGATCTGCTGAGACAGAGTTTGCTTCGCGGATGAATTGGGAATATATAAAAACGAGTATTTTGGCTTGCATTCTATTGCATTTGGCATCAATTGCAGCAGACTGTTCTAGTTTTAGCCCGGGGGAGCATCAGAAACAAGTTGCCTGTGCTCACGGATTCAAACACTCTCGCGGTGAGGCAATCACGGAAATGTGACTTGCCCTTCGCAGTACCGAGCTTTCGTCTTATTGTTCGCCTGACACCTCTACAAGCAGCTTGAGCATGGTGTCGTTTTCCTCCCGAGATCCGATCGTAGCTCGAACGCAGTCAGTAAGCAAATGCTGATTGCCGCGGTAGCGAATGACTACACCGCGATTAGCCATTTGCCGGTAGACGGTTAATGCGTGCGGGATCTATGTCAAACAATGTCAGAGCACATTTGGACAGTGTACGCAAAATAGGTTGACAGACAGCTACCTCAAAAAGCACAAAGTTGGAGTCTGAAGCGTAGATGCGACGCACAAAAGACAACTTCTGCAGCTCTTTAATGACCCGGTATTTTTCCTGTCGCGTTGGTTTAGCAAACCATTGGAACCCATTAGCAATTTAACGAATGAGCAGCACGACCCTTCAACATACCTCCTTAATAAGGCTTATGCTCTTATGTAGCTCCTTCACGTTTGAAAAAGCTTTGAGCGCAACATCGGCAGTGAGCTTATTTATGTTATACGGAGCCTTCACGTTGTTGAGCACCTGAATTAACCTCGGATCACCGAATGCAATGCCCAGTCGAATGCCTGCAAGTCCGAAACCCTTCGAGAGCGTCTGGAGTACAATCAGCCGCTTGTACTTCTTCACCATCGTGCACAAGCTAGCAGTGTCGGTAAAGTCAATATAGGCTTCATCGATCACCACAAAGCCTTTATACTTCTGTTCAAATAGTCAAACTGTTAATGCTTCTGAGCAACACCAGTCCTTGGTCAGCAATATACCTAACAAACCTTTGATTCTAAAATCACCTCCACATCCTTTAAACGCAGCACATTAGCTGTGGGATTGCCAGGACTGCAAAGGAAAATAACTTTCGTCGACGCATTGGTGGCGTTTAGAATCTACAGATGACACCCAAAAGGGTATTGGAATCAGAAAGCCGTATTATTTTAATTGCAATAGAATGATGTCGTCCTCCGTTACGCACCTTTTGCGGATCAATGTGAAAGGATGGTAGCGGCATGTTTGGCTTCAGTCCCGTGGGATTTTCTGCCGGTGCTTCGATGTGGAGCGGTACAGAGACAATGGCCACGTCATGAATGTTGGCACACACGCTGTACATTCCATACGTCGGCGGTGTGATGAGGATATTATCCACGCGAGGAGTACAGGCTATTCGGATGATTAAGTCAATGGCCTCATCACTTCCAACCCCCAGGAACACAATCTCCTGGCTAATTTTTTCCGTGGAGCTTTCATTCCTGCATTACAAATTGAGTAAGCAAGAGGCTCCTCGCATCAGTCCAGCGCGTCACAAAACTAACCTGAATTCAGTGATAACTCGCTTTAACTCAGGCTGATACGGACAAGGGTAGCGCTCTAATTCCATGGCTCGCAGTTGCTCATGTCCCTGTAGCGGCGGACCCAAACTGTTCTCGTTCGCATCCAGCAAAATACCTATATAGCAATCAAATTCAAAATGTCACGGTAATGCACACGTTCTTTGACGTATAATATTGTTAAACCTTGGTCATAGTCGTCGCGAGCGCAACGGTACGGCGTGAGTGCCAGGATGTTGGGGCGAATGAGGCGTTCCACCTCGTCCAAATCATGGATAGCTTGTGATTCTTTTGGATTAGCTTTGGTTCCACAGAGAAAGGTGGGTTGTATCTTGCCCAAAAGGTAGCCAACTCCCAATCCAGCGGTCACGCTCAACGTAATGGCACTTTGCTTGTCCATCGTTTGTAGGTGAGGATGAAAGTCACAAATTGTTTGCAAAAACAGTTACATGTATACATTGATCAAGTAATCTGAGAAGTATGACAACACTCAAATTCAATAAAATTCAAAAGCTTTGTTTACAAGTACAATACATGTATAGAACGTGTTTCGTCAACAGAAACGTTTCTGTTGGAGCTCATTTGCTAGTAGCCTTGCTGACCGAGTGAGGTATGGTTACGCATGTTCATGTTTATGCAAGAAATCCGTTTGCGCGAAAAATACGCAGTAAACTGTTCATCTCGGCAATAAAACGGAATTCAAAAATGAAACGACCCACCAGCCATACAGACAGTTAGTTCATTTCGAAGGTAGACGACAGTAACATGGCGCTGACCATGGATGAGTTGGTGCAAGCGGTATATCTAGGAAGCAAATATGTCGCTGAAGAGGTAAATCTTGCGTATCAGAAAACGTTGTTGACTGACACTGACCTATACGTTTACGAATACGTTGCAGTTATCGTTGAGTGAGGTACTACAACTGTCGTACGAAGCTGAGAGCATCTACCCGTCACTTATTGGTTATGCACTGGGATCTATCGCGACGCTATTTTCCAGCCGCAATAAATCCTGGTTGTCGCGTCTTGCTCCAGCGGGCTTGTGCCTCATGCTGCTTTTGTACACTCTTTACGGTTTACAGCAAAAGGCTCTGAAATGGCTACTTATACTAGCTACAATCACTGGTGTTTGCTGCACTTATGTACAATTAGCGTCGCTGAGCATCATCCGCGAGCATTTCCAGCTTAAGAAGATATCTAAACACAAGAAACGAGACTAAAACAATCATAGATTTGGCCAATTTTCATACACTGCGGTTCACAATTCCTGCGGCTCACAATTCCTGAAACAAAAGTTTTCTCGGCCGCTACCAGGCCGGTTTAGCTACTGTTTGGATATGTTGTACAGAAAGTAGAGAAAAAGACGAGTTATGTGTAATTAATCGCGATTTCGACAACGTTCGACGCGCTTACATACAATGGGCTCATAAATGATGAAACAAAAGCAATACATTTTTTAAGTCAAATAATGAATGTACTATTTTTAGAGTGATGGTCAATTACAGTTTTCCTTTCCGGTACTCACCATGACCTTTTTTACCGTCCTTGCATAGAAGCAATAAGTCCTTGGAGGCGATTATTACGCTGCTGTACGTGGAAATCGATGCTGTAAAATATAAAAACATATTTCATGAGTCGATTTTCAATTTCAGAAAGAAAAAAATGAAAATATGTACGCACCTGATACGGCATGTATGTACTCGTGGGTACAAGCCCTCACAAGCTGGCGCAGATCCCGAAGCGTGAGTTTCTGCCGCCAACCTAGGGGCAGAAGGGGGGGGGCCTCATGCACGAGACAGTGGACAGAACTTCCAGCCTAACATAGTGTAGGAAATTACCACAGCAGCTGGTACCAACACTGTAGCACCGAGTGTTCATGGTCCGGCTAGAAACCACCAACACACTTGCTTGTCTGCTAGGCTATGCGTACTTAGCTCTGCAAGCTAAGGTAAGGAAGTGTTTAAGCCCGCACTGTTACCGGTCACCACTTGTTGTATGTATGTAAAAGGAAAAGTATTAGGCCGTGTTCGAACTCGACATAAATCGATTTATCTCGGGAATTAAAACGATTTCGGCGATCGAACACACACAATATAAAATGGTTTAAGGCACATAAAACGTTTTATCGTAGATTAGCGTTTTTGCTGCTTTATGTGTCACTATTATGGAGGGTGGCGACAAGTTAATGATTTTTGTGGTGCTTACCCCTCAAATTTAACCTTGAAGCCAATTTTCTCAAATAGATCCTCACAAATACATTACAGAGTCGCGTTTCCCCTCTTCTCGTCACTGCCGTCACCTGCCGTAGGGAGAAACCACCGCACCTGAACTCGTTTGTTGTGCTTACGAAGAAACGTCGAATCGTCGTCTCTCTCGCCGTCATCACGCGGTTCTAGCAGCTCTTGCTCCACAGTCAGCAGCCGTAGTGACGAAGACGAAGTGAAGACCTCGGACCTTGATGTGGACGACTTTTACATCGTCTACGAATCGTAAACCGCCGTAGCAAAACGTAGTAGTCATGAAGAAACTTCGATTTGCTGGAGCGATCTCCATCTTTTCCCAAACTCTGACGAAATTATCGTCTTATTGGCTGCGATGCGTATCAGGCATCGCCACACACGAGATGGTAAGACACTAAAGCTAGCGGCATTAGATCTGTGCTTTAAATTTCTTATGCTCAAAGAGTTACAGAGCGCCACAAAGGCTTGCAAAGCCTTATATCGACGTCCGAAATGCTACTAACCGGTTTGTACAGCCGTCAATGGCGATTTAAAAGACTACCAGAGACGTACGGGGCACTACCTTACGATGCCCAGCTCGCTTTGTTTGCTACACGTCGAGCAGATGCTACTTATGCGCTGTTAATGCGCAGTACCATGACCGACTTATCTGATGGCACGATCGCGTGGTGAACAACTCGATGCTGCAAAATTTCCAAAAAGAGGCGGTGGACTCGATTCGCGGCACCAAAACTCTGTGTGTGCTATCCTGTGCATGCGCGATGAACAAG
>MIQA02003684.1:0-28331 GCA_001887855.2 Sclerospora graminicola | reverse complement strand
AGCATCGATAAATGCATTGATGCATTTGCCACGGAAAGTTTGGACGGCTTCGTAATCGCCTTGAAGCACGCTTTCATCTGGCCGGTGTCTTACAAGTTCTTTAAGTTCGTCATCGTCGAGAAGAAGCTTGTCAGCACCAGCTCAAGAAGATCCTTCACACGTCGGGCAAGCATCGTGTATGCGGCATTCTCCACAACGCGTTGGTGGACGGTGTGTACTTCGTTGCGGCACTTAATCTCACTTCGTTGCGCACTGGCTTTTGCGATGTTGGTCACCGATAGCCAGTACTACGCGGTTGAAGACGATGAAGCCAAGCCGCTCGAGATCTACGGTGAGTGAATTTTTCAAACCATTTATACTCGCAATATGGTTGCCTACAAGTAGGAGAAGGCGATATCATAAGCGCTAACAAAATAGATGCGTCATTTCTCCTTTTAAAGGTTGTATTTGCGTATATATTTGGGTCGTATAGAAAAAAGCTCAGTAATTGTAGACAAGAAAATAGAGTATTTCAAAGCGGCTGCGGCGGCCAAACTATTTATTTGTGTCTGTTCATCAACCTTAGGTGCGTTCTTACAAAATATCCCGGGATGGGGTTTTGGGACGGGTCCATATCTCATAAATAAGTAACGCTGTGGACAAGGAAAAATCCCGTTTTGTATTTTAATGTGTACCACACGATGCTGGTTGGCCAGGCATGAAACGCTAGTGCGAATACCAGCAGAATCTGACGCAAAGTATCTATTTTGCTCACATAACCGACAATAATTGCCACTAACGTGAGTAGCGCAGCCTTTGTTAATATCAAATAAGGTATATGAGTAGAAGCAATCTTATCCACAAGTGTAGATACTGGAAAGTGGTGTTAATGGCATTCTGAATGCAGAGCCATTTGCGCTAACATTGATAATTTAGCTCCTGATTAAGACAGCACGTCAGTACTACATAGGCTTGGAGTTTTTCTCTCTTGTGACGGGATGATCCAGTCTCAGTCCCAACGTCCCAAATCACTTCTGGGATAAAGCCTCACGAAGCGACCTAACCCTGAAATCTAAGTCTTGTTGATTAAGTCCCAGGATCCCGGGACATTTTGTAAGGACGCCCCTAACCAGGCGACATAAGTATTTGTGAATATCCCCGCCACATTTCTGTTATGTTACAGTACTCAATAATGAATCCGAGGCGCTCTACCTTTTCATGCACGAAGTGATATCGGATATCAATGTGCTTTGACCTCCCGTAAAATTCAGGGTTTCCTGCAAGTATGATGCAGCCTTTGATTATCTTCGAAGACGATCGTAACTTTTGTGGTTTTAAAACCTAGCTGCCGGTGCAATCCAATAACACATTTTAACACTCCTCCTCGCCGGCACAGACGTGATCAAGTGCGAGACCTCAACCTCCCCTGGCAGCATCTTCGCGCACTTGGTTTCCATCATTCGCACGCAGTCCAATCTTTGGCCTTAACTCGTCGATCCTTGACATATTCAACACAATTGTCAACAAATCCGCTGGCATTTCTTTGGTCTGAAGATATCCCATTTCAATCTTCTCCCATCGTATACAATCCAACGACTGGTTACCCCACACAAGAGCACTATTTGCGATGAATTACCGTTTGTGAATAGAATAGCATGGCACACCGACTGGAGATGCTCTTATGATATTTTAATACTGTATCCTTCATCTTACAGTAAATGCGAACTGATTTTAAATGCGACACGCCTCTATTCTTTTGCCTGCAAAACGGGAAACTCTAACTATCACCCATTACAAACTTAATCTTCTCGTCCACATACTTAGCTCTTCCTGACGTTCTCTCTCCCTCCAGCTGCTTAATTGTAGCTTGAATTACGTAAAGCTTCATCGGCATTTTGACCTTCACCTGTGATTCATTCAAGAACTCACCGAAACCAAGCAACTCACACATAATGCTTGACGCCGCACTGTATTCAGTCTCCATAGTCGACAAACATACGCAACCTTGCTTTTTAAAAAACTGTCATTCCATCGAGAGTCACCTCACCTCGGGATACAGACTTCCTACCCGCTTTATCTGCCGCAAAGTCGGCGTCGCTAAACACACACAATTCAATCCCTTCTTTGTTTGACCTTTAATCACCCATACAAAATCTGAACTTGCTCGTTTCTTTCAGATATCGCACAATCCGCTTCGCTTACTTCCAATCCGATACAGTCGGCAGATGTATTCTACGTGTAGCTTTGTGCACCGCAAACGCAATGTCTCGTCTTGTGCACCTATCCAACCAAAGTAAACTGACAACTAAAGAGCGAAAAGCTGTTTCACTTACTTCTCCATCTTTCGTATCAGCAATCTTCTCACTGCATCCATCGTTCGTTTCGTTGTACTCCTCGTCAATGGGGGTCTTGGCTTCGTTCGCTTCTGGCCGTACGCCTTGGATAGGTCACTTATTATGCACTCTTGGTCCAGTTCATATCTACTCAAATCGCCGTACGTTACTCGCATACCCATAAAGTTCCGTGCCACTCCGAGATCTATGATTGAAAGTGCCTTGAGTTCGACAAAGAATTGATCCAAATCCTGTTGCTTGGGGCTCTTTGTCTTCGGCCAGTCACATTCCTATGACGACATCCTCATGCAAGTTGAGATTGCTTTAAGATGTTGGTCACTCTTATGTAGTTGAGGTGACCATCCCCTTTAACGAACGCGGGCACCAAATACTCGACCCTATTTAGCCATAAACCCATGACGCCGGTCGTGTGGTCGCACATCGACATAGACACCAACGACAAGCCCCTTGTCCTTTACACTCCTAAAATACACGCACGTGTCAGTTAGACTCTGACGAAAACCAATCCACTTCATTTCCGTATGCAATAGCTCGTTCCATAGCCTTTCGCCTGCTTAAACCCGTATATAGCCTTCTTTAGCTTCAAAACCACTTGTCCTACGTTCGATGCTTGCAGACACGCTAGTTTGTCACACGAAATGTTTATCCCTGAGGAATACGGGGGTAAATATACAGCTCCTCTTCTTTTTACGTACAATTAGGCACATCGCCGTGCTTTGTCGGCACACGCCATCGCCTCACAAGCGCTAAAATTACCTTAACGCTGGTCATGTCCATTACGCTCGCAAATGTCACATTATCATCTACGCCAAAAACTTGTTCGTTCCCGCACGCCACGAGTCTTGCCTTCAACACGCCCATCTTTGTCCGGAAACCACTATGTGTGAAGCGCCCTTGCTCCTTTCGGTATCTTTGTCAATCGTCATACTCCATTGGCTTTAATGCGTCCAGCCAGCTCTTGTTTAATCGCCTCCTTCTTCTCATTGCATTTTGTGCTTTGCACCACCTCCCAATATATCTTCGAATCACGCTCGACAATGCTGCTCACTACATTGTTAGTCAAACTCACTTGTTCTTCGCATGCACTCTCCTGGCCGTTTGTTTTGTTTTCTTCTCCAGCCCCGTTTTTGTCACTTTCACCTTCTCTTGATTTTTCTTTAATGGACCTCGTAATTGGGCGATCCCTCGTCCAGGTCTTCTTCTTTCCGCCCTTTCTCTTTTCTCATTTTCCGGGTTTCGCTTGATTCCCGTTAGATACAGAGGGACCACTTATTTGCCCTTTGTTATCTTCTCGTTCTTCTTTTCCATCTTCAACGTTCTCGCTCTCCTCCTGGTTCAAATAAAACCGCTGAACCTTCTCATACTTGTCCTTGTCCAGTGTCTCATTATTCATCCTATGCTGAGTAGTAATGACCACCCGATTCCTTCGTAAGTAGACGCGATATCCCTTGATACGCCAATGATCATGCCGGGCTGCGCCCTTTGCGAAATGTTCTTGCTCCTTTGATCTATATATACAGTCCATGGTGAGCCGAACACCACTATCTCACCCAAACTCGGCGATTCCTTCGTCAGCATCTTCATCGACGACGCTCGTCCAGGGTTCGCGTGCGTGGGCGCCCGGTTTATAATATACCCCGCATACTGTACAGTGCCCTCCAAAAAAAAGGTAAATTTTAGTTAAAAATTGACCAGTTCACACACAAACCAGAAACTTTGCGCACTTGTTTTGGGGGGTTCGCTTGCTTTTGTATTACTTAGACTTCCGCCACTATGAAAACTCGTGTGCTGACAACTGAGGAAAATGTTCATATAGCTGGAATGCGTGACGGTGGCTTCATGCAGCTCGGATTGCCCGGAACTTGGGGTACCGGGTCTACAGTTTACAACGTACTAACACGCTTCGACGAACACAAGACTGTGGAGTCACCCAAATCAACAGGAAGACCCCCGAAACTTTCAGATCGCGACAAGGGGTCTCTGGGTTGTGTTTTAATGCTCGAATTACTGCAACGAAGCCTTTCCTCAGCGCACGGTATGTCTCCAAGAGACTTCAAGTTGCACGAGAGCACAAGGATTGGACTGTTGAAGAGTGAAAACGCATCATCTGGACTGACGGATCTACCTTCGAAGTTGGAAAGATTTCAAGGCAGATTATGGTCTGGCGTCAAGCCAATGAAAAGTACCGGCGGAGTGTCTGAAGACCAGTTTTAAGAGTGCTCGTACCTCGATAATGATATGGGGTGCGTTCATTGGAACAGAGAAACTCCCACTTGTATTCATGCCACCTGGAAGGAGGACTGCCGCAGATTTTGTTTAAATCGTGTACGACGGCCCTCTCTAGAAGAAAAAGAGGATGCTGCGGCAGTAAAAAACGAGCTCCAACACCGTTCCAACAAACTGCGTGGGAAAAGGACAGGGGAGTTGGGATGTTTTTGGCTGATTATCGGTTCCAACAGTTGGTGATTAGGGGAAAAAGGGCAAGCTCAGTGGACCACACACTGTGTGGATTGAGAGGGAGGCAGAGAGGCGAAGAGTGACGGAGCAGTCTCGAAGCGAGGTCCTCAGTGCGAAGAAGACCACGGAACGGTAAGTAAGACGAAATGGTGAAGAGGTAGTGGTGGTCGCTTACTCTCGTGTGTACGGTATGATCACAGATGTGGAGGCCGTGCAAGCAGTGAGTACCGTCCGATCGTGCTTCTCGTGTCGCGGATCGCGCAGTCCTTCTCGCGCCGTGCTGTTCCTCGTGCTGTGCTGTTCCTCGCGCTGTGCTCGCCCGCCGTGCTGCTCTTAAACCTCTGCTGCCTTGTAGATAGACAATCCATGTATGACTGACGTCTTGAGCCGCGACACTCGGAGAAACAATTCGTCCGACGACACAATTGTGAGTTGCTGTTTTCTTGCGAAGCAAGTGCCGATTGCTTGTCCAAACGCGTGCCACATCATGACCAGCTCGGCTGCGTCATGCACGGCCTTGTACCCATCGGAAACGCGCACAATTAGACTGTCGACAAGCATTCTGAGGTCCTCCAATTTGCAACCGGGGGCGTCATGTGTTTTGATATTGGCTCGTAAATTGCGCTCATCGATAGCGGAACCCATTTTCTGTCGTGTCACAGCCACGCGCTTGTTGTCAGTGAGATCGTGAGGAAATCGTTCCCGGAGATAGTTGACAGCCTGGGAGAAATAGTTGTGCACCGTCGCTTTCGCTAGCAGCTTGTTGTCGCTTCGAGACCTCTTGATCGAGGAGGTTTGCAAGTGGATCGAGAATGCTGTGAGCAACGAGTACAGATTTCTAGCGTTCGCTGGCGCACCGAGTTGGTTTGCCTTGTTCATGTCTGTAAGTGCTGCTTCGTCAACCCCTACTTGTTGTAAAAACTCTTGAAAGATGCGCAGACCTGCCACTTCCTGGTCAAGAGTCCCTGCGGGAATGTCCCGCCCGCGGGGTTGCCTGGCAAACATCACCTTCGTCGCCCCGCCATCGTTTCCTTTCTGCTTTCTCTTCGTCATCTTCGCTGTTGCTCGCTGTGTTGGCTAGCTGTGTTGAAATGCATGCTGGACTGGTTTGCAATTATTCTTTAACGGACCAAATGACTTGATATTTGTATGGGTTGTTATTCGCGTGAAGGGTCGCGGCCAGCAACGTTCCATACAGATTCTGATTGGCTGAAATCAATTCACCAGAAGTCTCCACGTCGCTACCATAGGACAAAACAGCAAGTACGCAGATATCGGATTGGTTGCTTGAACGAGGATACGAACAGTCCATTGGATGAAAGGAGCGTTGGAATGTTGCTGGACTGGAAAAGGTTATCCTACATTAATATTGATGGAGGATGGTACTCCTGTTCACAGAAGTAACGTCCCAAAAGCCTGAAGGGGAACTCGCCAGTTGACAAAGATTGAATGGCCAGCAAACAGCCCGGAAATTAACCCAATCAAAATCTGCGAAAGTTGACGTCCAGCGGGACAACCGGCCAAGAATTGCGATGAAATGAAGGTAGCATTGGAGAAGGCGTGGTCAGCGATCTCCTCGGATAAGCTTGAGAAGCTGGTGTCGTCCATGCCCGAGCGGATCAAGGATGTTCTGGACGCAAAAGGCGGACAACCCGGTGGTGAACTTAGGGCCCTAAAAAATCACATTTCCAATGTAGACAGTTTAATTTTACAAATATGAAGCCAGATAGCTGCTCCGCTTGGAAAATTTCACAAGAATTAACTGGTTGATGGCAGAAAAATGGGCTATTTATTCCGTTTTTGTTGCCAAAATGTGCTCCAATTTTTAAAAATGACCTATCGTTCTTAGAGGGTACTGTACAGCATCACCCCAAAAACTCACAGGTAAGCCACACGCAGGAAATCATGCATCTCGCCATGTTCATGATAGTTCTCTGCATTCGCTCCGCCTTTCCGATGCTACTTTGATTTCGCGCTTCACTCTTTTGTCTTGCGACACCAGTCCTCTTAGAAAAGATCGACGTTTTCATATTCGCGCCCCGAGTCCGTCCTCGGCACGGATATGCGACAGATGAATCTTTTCTCAAAGAAAATGAGAAAGTGCTCGAACTTTTCGCTGCCGCGTCTTTCGGCTTCGCTAAAAAAAACAACGACAATAGTTAGTTTTATGATCGACAAAGTTAACTATGTATCTATTTTCCAATCTGTCTCTCGGCGTCTTGGGCCTTTCAGATCCAAGCAAACAACACCACTAAGCCTGTCAATAGGCGCATGCTCTCCACTGTCCTTATTACTGGGTCGTCCAATAGTTTGTTTGCCTTCCGCACACGTTAGACAGTTCACCCGCTTATGATCCGTAAGCTCAATTCCCGAGCTTTTGTTCTTAGCCAGGCGCTCAACCACATCAAAGGATAAATGTCCAAGCCTTCCATGAAAGTATATCACTGCGCCCTTTGAACATCGCAGTTCCTTTCGCATTCACCAACCACTAAAACCCATCACAACATCCACAGGTCTTCTTTTCTACTTCACGACCTAATCAAAATGTTTCTTCGCAAATTTACGTCATACGCCACACAATTTCCGTCCTTCGCAGCCACTACTCGTCTCTTGTCCTTACACATTAGTGTATATCCTTTGTCATCCAATTTTCTATACGAAATAAGGTTGTGCACTACGCCTTCCGCATAGCATACATCCGTCAACGTCACAAATCGTTCCTAGCCGCACGCATTCACACGCATTCACACGCAACTTTAGTGATCCTCTCTTGCACTCCCCATTTGGTTGCACGCATGTCTCACCACGTTTCAACATCGTCTATCCACGACGCCTCGCTTACGAGTTGTCTACATGATCCACTGTCCAAGATCTTTTCTCGTCCTTCGGAGACCACGGTCTCACTAATTTCCAACGCTAAATGTCTACTTTCACTTTGTTCTTGATCAGAGCACTCCATTCTTATGTGCCCTATCTTTCCGCAACCGTGACATCTTCTCTCATGTCGTCGTCCTTCGTTCACACCTAACTCTCGCTGTCGTCCCGCCTCCAGCTCCCACGACTGCGCAAAATGCGCCAACTATTCTGCCTGCTGGAAATAGTCCGGGCGTGAGCGATTAACTTCAGCCATGAGCACGGTTCTTAGGTTTTGTGACGCGTATTGTACTATGTTGTTTTTAACACGAGATAATAAGCTCCGCCACCGCACGCTTCGGACATTACTACCAAGTGCATGTAGGGATCAGTCCCACTGCGCCGCGAGTTCTTTGGCGCTGTAAACAGCTTCATCGCCTGAGCTGGCGCAATGTTGGTCTTAAATGCTTTGAGCATTCTTTTCATTACATACTGAAGTTTAGGCAATTGATTCCACCACATCTTAACCTGTTTTTTATGATAGTACTGCTCCGCCGTTCCCGCTAAATGGTGCACCTTCACTTCTTCTGGCCACTAGAAACCACACGCTTAATGCGCTAGCACAATTTGTCGCTCAAAGCGTCGCTCCTATTCCAGTAAGCCTGAGCCCAAACCCACATACAATTCCTTACCATCGAAACGTCTTATTGCCAGTTTCTTTTGCCGAGCGTCCGGATACGCTACTGCTCCGCGATTTTGCATCCCAATTTGCGGCACACCTGCGCCTCCTTGCGGTGCCGCACCTCGCTGCACTCCCGCCATATTAGCCATGCTCGCCCTTTGAGCTGCCTCTGGGCGAACATGGCTAATTCGTCTCGATACCGTTGCCGTGCCTCCTCTTGCGCTCGCGCAAATAAGTCTGTTCACCACCAAAATATTTTTGTTCCACCGGTGATCTTACAGGCGATATGTTTAGCGGCGTCCTAGGCGATTCTTCAAGTGAATCGACATGCATACGTTCTTCTCTACTCAACCTGAATGCAAACAGATTGTTGTTGAACGGCGGTGTCATTGACATCCGTTTGGCCTCGAACATTGCCATCGTCACCAAACTTCGGTCTGCGATTCCTTTAACTTGTCTAACCTACCGACTAACCCTCTCATCAGTATAAGTATTTCATTTTTTCTCTTCTATACCGATACCCAGCCCCCGATTACGGGGGTCGGCGCTTTCATCCCTCGCTTTAATGACAGCCTGACTTAACTCATCTTCATCATTGGCTACGTCGATCCTTTCGCGACCGGCGGCGTTATCCTGCACCTTGTGGTTGAGCGTGACAGGATTCTCACCTGTAGCATTGGTCATTGGGCTCATAACCTGTTAGAATACAGCAAGTGTGATGCATCTTGCGCACTACTTGCGCAGATGGAAACGTGTATTTAAAAAGTCAAATATAAAACATGCGTACTGTATGTAATTGAGCATCCTGAGATGATTGCACGCAGCTGCCGGTGCAGTCCAATCACAACTTTTAACATACAACCGTGTGATATTTGCGTCAGAGCCAAGAGATTGGATTCTTTCCTAGCATAGTAATCTTCCTCCAATTGAGCGTCGTTTGTCGGGACAACTAGTGTAGTCTGTGTCCTATGAGACTGTCAGCTATATCGGCAGAGGGGAAAGCGTGAGCCCCTCCTAATCTCCGACCATGGCTTTTGGTGCCCGACAAGTATTTCAGTCCACGATCGACTTCTTTCCAGTAGGGTTGGAGAGGAATCGACTTTCTTCTCTCATAAAGTAGGCACGATCAGGGCAGGTGCCAATCATGAGTTACATAAAGTTTCCCACACATTTCCGAAACGCTATTGGTTTCATCAACTCTTTACCAGCATCAGTATGACACATGTCGTGTGACAGTTTGATGATGCGGTCAACGGGTGTATATGTTACAATGGATTAAGAGCGATCCAAGACCTTATTTGCATAATTCTCTAGGTGGATGAAGCGTTCGGTCTTTGCAGTTTCATTCGATGGACCACCCGAGCAAATACTTCGCCTCCCCTAAATCTGTCATATTTAATCGCTGCTTCTGGGTATATTTGATTTCGTTGACGGCAGATGTTGGATCGATGATCAAAAGTTCGTCAATATAGACTGCAATGAAGCATGTTTGAACATGGAGCAAAACCGACAAAGATCTTTGAAGAAAATCAAAAATTGACGCTCTCCTGGAATTCGGGAGAGTTTGGTACAGCCTATTTGAGTCCATACAAGCTCTTCTTGAGATTGCACACCAAATGCTCTTTATCTGGGATAGTAAATCCTTCAGGTTGCTCCATATTTTTTTTCATCCACAAAACCATTGAGAAAGCAGTCTTCACATCCATTTGGTGAATCTTATAGTAAATTTTCGCTGCATTGGTAAGAAGAACACGATTCGTAGCTCAGGTGTAAAATTTCTGTGTAGTCAATACATAACTATTGGAGGAAACTTTGTATTACTAAGCGAGCTTTAAAGCGGTCTACTCTACCGTTGCCGTTGTACTTGACAACCCAGACCCATCGGTTTCGGAGTACTTCCTTTCCTGGACAAGTGCCGATGTGCCGTATCATCGTGAAACTCGATCTCGTATTGAGCAGCATGAAACCAGTCTTTTTTAACATGAGAAGGCGTCATAGCTTCGCGATATGTACGTGGCTCCGTAATATAGCAAAAAGCTAGAATAGTGTAAATGAGATTGGTTTGATAATGTTCGTCTGCAATATCCTCAGGACTATTTAAAAAGGAGAGGACTTGTCGGGGGAAACATCATTGCGTTGATTGATGTCATCAAACTTGCGCTTGGTGCCTAGTCGGCTCGGCAATTTAGCGAATAGCTAGAAGGGTGTAGATGAGATTGACCCGATGAATCTCGTCTGCAGTATCCCCATGACTATATAAAAGAGGGCGGACTTGTCAGAGCCAAAATCATTACGTTTATCTATGTCATCAACTTGCGGTTGGTGTCTCGTTGAGAAGAATGTGTAGTAAAGGTAAATGCTTGCTCGTTTCGGAACAGAGCATCGACCAGGGATGGTAAGGCCACTAATTCGAATGCAGCTGTCGGTGCAACACTCAATAAAAGCGAACAAGTAATTGTATGGGGGTGTCTTTGGCAATTTAATTGCGATCCGTACGTGGGTGAGTTGCATCCCTATCCGGTTGATCTAGACCCGTTGATCGATTTGATCTATCTATTCCCGTATCTGTCGGCAAAATGCTAAGGAAGGGAATACGGTTTCGTCAAAGGTAATATATATATATATAACGGCTGTAGTTAATCTTGCCAGTGGGAACATCAAGTAGTCGGCCACGCTTATGGTCGGGTGGACCGAAGTACGTGAATGTAGTAGCACGTGGATCCAGTTTGTCTCGATGTGCTTCTGAGACGTAGACAATGACTTTGCATCCAATAACACGGAGGTTCATTACGAAAAGTTTCTTGTCATACCAGAGCTCATATGACTTGATGTTATTCGTAAGCAATCTGGGTGCCATGTTCATCAAGTGGGTTATGTGGCACACACAGTCAGTCCACAACACACAAGGTAGATTCCCATCGATTAAATATCGCACGAACCGGTTCGATTTTAGTGCGCATTCTTCGTTCAGCTACATCATTCAGTTCAAGTGTGTATGCCATCGTAAATTGAGTTTGTGTTCCGTACGTTTACCACAACGTTCGAACAAGCTTTTCATATTCTTTTGCATTCTCAGCTTGAATTGTATTAATTTCGGGGTCGTAATCGATGGACGTGTATTCGACAGTGTGAACGTCAGAGCGAAAGACATTAGGCGCTTTTCGGCGAAAGTCTTCGTAGCACTCATGAATGCTTTGATAATATATGTGACTGCGAAATGCGTATAGTTATCAATAAGATTAGAAAATAGCGACAACCGATAAGACTTGGTGTCGGCATTGGACCACGGATATCACTATGAACGTTTTCAAGAGGAGGTTTTGCACGATCAACAATTTTATTTAGATTAAATGACTGACGGTGCGACTTTGCAAGTGAACATGAAGAACATGTAATCTCCAGTTGCGATCATATCCCATCGAGTTTATGATCGATGATCGCTTCATTCTTAGACAAAGCCTGCAATATACGAAAGTTAGGAGAACCATTCGCTTATGTAATCGTAAAATGGCTGACTTACCATGAAGGGTGACCAGTGCCGTCGGGTTGCTGGTGGATGTCGACTTCGGACTTGCCATGAATTGGTACTAGTCGGCATGTATAAAAATTTTGGGCTCCACGCTAAATGTTGACTCGTATTAATCGCGCATTGATGCGATTAACGAAAATCTTCTTTCATAGCCTCAGGCACTAAAAACAAATTGAACTTGATTTTGGGCGCGTAGAGAACGTTGCACAGCGTGAGTGTCTTAGGTCATCCCTTGGAGAGATATCACAATCGCAAGGATCAGGATTTTTGGTTCTTCCCACCCACAGTAATCCCGTCGTGTAAAGCGTTGTTGCTGTGAACTACGCTTGGCTATACGTTACGTGACGCGTACAACCAGAGTCGATAGTCCAGACCGGATTAACATCCGTGGAAGTAATCGTAGCTGTCAAACCAAACGTCGACGTTGTGGTACCACTGATGGCAATCATGGCGTTGTTGTGATGGTATACCCGTTGTTGCCCTGATTGGCATTGCCATGGTATTCATTTAAATTCTGGGAGTTGTAGCCGTAATTGCCTTGACCATTCCCACGTCCACCGTTACGGTTACCATGACCATACTCGTGTTGTCCATTGACACGTTGGCTCCCATTGCTGTAACGGTTGGAACCGCGTGCATACGTATGTTGACGGTTTCCATGACTGTGTGACATTTTGCGTGAGTTGCTCAGGCGCGTATCGGCCACTTAAAGTTGGGTGGAATCACCGTATTTGGTTTTACCTGACGTTCTTCACCAACACTCGGCACGTAGTCGTGGTATGGTTGAAGCATCCATAATTTGAGCACATACGCTGACCGACGGTGCATACATCCACAAGGGCTTGATCACTCGGAATAGGCACAACGGATACCAGAGCACGTTTACTCTTGGTCTCGTTTCACTTGGGAGTATCGAGCGACAGCGCGAATCGTTCTTGCGCAAGTTTTTTAGTCACATGGGACTCTAAGTTGCTCTTCAGCTCTCTGAGAGGCAAGATCGCTTGGTTTCCGCGCCAAATGCGCATCTCACTCTCCCACGATGCATGAAGAGGAACACAGAGAAGATGTTGTCGTCAAAATGTTGTGTAGTGGTATTCAGCCCAGTCATGACGTCCTCATACTTGAGAATGAACTCCGTCATGTCGTCGCCTTCCTGGTAACGAGAATTGTAGAGGTAGTTTATGATATCGTAGGATTCACTGTAGGAATCTAGGAATCACCGTAGGAAAATAGGATCGTAGGAATCACTGTAGAAATCTAGGAATCACCGTAGGAATATACGGTATCATAAACTACCTCTACACCTCTACAATTCACGAGAATTGTAGAGGTAGTTTATGATATCGTAGGATTCACTGTAGGAATCTAGGAATCACCGTAGGAAAATAGGATCGTAGGAATCACTGTAGAAATCTAGGAATCACCGTAGGAATATACGGTATCATAAACTACCTCTACAATTCTCGTTACCAGGAAGGCGACGACATGACGGAGTTCATTCTCAAGTATGAGGACGTCATGACTGGGCTGAATACCACTACACAACATTTTGACGACAACATCTTCTCTGTGTTCCTCTTCATGCATCGTGGGAGAGTGAGATGCGCATTTGGCGCGGAAACCAAGCGATCTTGCCTCTCAGAGAGCTGAAGAGCAACTTAGAGTCCCATGTGACTAAAAAACTTGCGCAAGAACGATTCGCGCTGTCGCTCGATACTCCCAAGTGAAACGAGACCAAGAGTAAACGTGCTCTGGTATCCGTTGTGCCTATTCCGAGTGATCAAGCCCTTGTGGATGTATGCACCGTCGGTCAGCGTATGTGCTCAAATTATGGATGCTTCAACCATACCACGACTACGTGCCGAGTGTTGGTGAAGAACGTCAGGTAAAACCAAATACGGTGATTCCACCCAACTTTAAGTGGCCGATACGCGCCTGAGCAACTCACGCAAAATGTCACACAGTCATGGAAACCGTCAACATACGTATGCACGCGGTTCCAACCGTTACAGCAATGGGAGCCAACGTGTCAATGGACAACACGAGTATGGTCATGGTAACCGTAACGGTGGACGTGGGAATGGTCAAGGCAATTACGGCTACAACTCCCAGAATTTAAATGAATACCATGGCAATGCCAATCAGGGCAACAACGGGTATACCATCACAACAACGCCATGATTGCCATCAGTGGTACCACAACGTCGACGTTTGGTTTGACAGCTACGATTACTTCCACGGATGTTAATCCGGTCTGGACTATCGACTCTGGTTGTACGCGTCACGTAACGTATAGCCAAGCGTAGTTCACAGCAACAACGCTTTACACGACTGGATTACTGTGGGTGGGAAGAACCAAAAATCCTGATCCTTGCGATTGTGATATCTCTCCAAGGGATGACCTAAGACACTCACGCTGTGCAACGTTCTCTACGCGCCCAAAATCAAGTTCAATTTGTTTTTAGTGCCTGAGGCTATGAAAGAAGATTTTCGTTAATCGCATCAATGCGCGATTAATACGAGTCAACATTTAGCGTGGAGCCCAAAATTTTTATACATGCCGACTAGTACCAATTCATGGCAAGTCCGAAGTCGACATCCACCAGCAACCCGACGGCACTGGTCACGCTTCATGGTAAGTTCGCCATTTTACGATTACATAAACGAATGGGTCATCCTAACTTTCGTATATTGCAGGCTTTGTCTAAGAATGAAGCGATCATCGATCATGAACTCGATGGGGTATGGTCGAAACTGGAGATTACATGTTTATTGATAACTATACGCATTTCGCAGTCACATATATTATCAAAGCATTCATGAGTGCTACGAAGACTTTCGCCGAAAAGCGCCTAATGTCTTTCGCTCTGACGTTCACACTGTCGAATACACGTCCATCGATTACGACCCCGAAATTAATACAATTCAAGCTGAGAATGCAAAAGAATATGAAAAGCTTGTTCGGACGTTGTGGTAAACGTACGGAACACAAACCCAATTTAGGATGGCATACACACTTGAACTGAATGATGTAGCTGAACGAAGAATGCGCACTAAAATCGAACCGGTTCGTGCGATATTTAATCGATGGGAATCTACCTTGTGTGTTGTGGACTGACTGTGTGTGCCACATAAACCACTTGATGAACATGGCACCCAGATCGCTTACGAATAACATCAAGTCATATGAGCTCTGGTATGACAAGAAACTTTTCGTAATGAACCTCCGTGTTATTGGATGCAAAGTCATTGTCTACGTCTCAGAAGCACATCGAGACAAACTGGATCCACATGCTACTACATTCACGTACTTCGGTCCACCCGACCATAAGCGTGGCCGACTACTTGATGTTCCCATTGGCAAGATTAACTACAGCCGTTATATATATTACCTTTGACGAACCGTATTTTCTTCCTTAGCATTTTGCCGACAGATACGGAAATAGATAGATGAAATCGAACAACGGTGCTTTGGTGCCCTTGTAGCGGCCACAGATCGCCTGGTAGATATCGTAGGCCTTGTCGTAGCCCTTTACGATCCGAATGTGCTTGATATCAAGTGTCTTCATCAATACGACTTGACTTGAGCATTCAGGCGACGTGTCTGGGAACAGTGAGGATAATCTTGGTTTTTGCTTTGGCTTTAGTCTTTACTTGCCTCTCGCCCTGGCCTTTGCTGCTTTGCTTTCGCTTGGCGAGCTTCCTGGCGCTCAGAGTTTCGAGAGCCTCGACTCAAGCAGAATAAGGGAGCACATGGGTAAGGCACTGGTATGCATCATTTTCCACCTTAGACTACTGGATCCTCGATCGTCTGTCGACGGATGTCGGTTGATGCCACGAAATCTTCTTCTTCGTCGTCGGGTTCTTGAAAAGCTTTCGTTTTCATTCCTCGAGTCAATTCGACCACCGTGGTCGGAATCCGAATCTGGATCATCGTCGGTGAACGAAACCATGGCTTTGTCTTCAATGACTGGGTTGAGTTCGTAGTTGGGGTGTTCGATGAAGCGGAGCAAGTCTTTCCGTCAAGGTTTGCTCGGATGCGGGATCTCCAGACGTCAGAGTTGTCGGAGCCGGTTGGGCGAGGAAAATCGTATGAGGTGGAGTTGGGGCTCATACCTGTTGAAGTGATAGCAAGGTAGAAAAAGAACTTGCTAGGAAGGTCAAAGACACTATGCGTTAATCATCCAAATGGAGTTCCTATACCTTAATCCTCATGTGTATTTATTCTTCAAAGAGTGTCAAGGGTAATCCTTCGTTATTAAAAGCGGTCGACACAATCGAGGACCTTTTTGCACCAAAATGTAGATCAGAGTGCGAAGAGTTTAAAAAAGGGTCTCTGGCAGCGTGGTGCTTTCTGGTTCAATCAGAAACGCTGACCAAACAATTCCTTTTTTATTCTCTGATTACCCACTATTAGGGGCTAGCCGTGTGACAGGCCTACCATAATAGCCAATCTGGTGACTGTGCTAAGGTAAATTCGACCAATCATGTGCTTCAATTTACAGGTAGGATTTGCCTTTTTTTCTCTACGGAAGCAATACCCGTTTGTGAGCCCCATTTTATGGGTCACTCTACATATATTATAAATATAGTATATGTGTTCTTGTAGATCAAATCGCGGATTCTGATTGTCTTTGAAAAAGTTCAGGTTAGGGGGCTTCTGTAATTATAAGGTTTTGCAGCAGCCTAAAATCGCCACATATGGAGTTTTTTTTAACTCCTAGAAACAACTAAATAGCAAAAAGTTATAAGAAAAATGTCCAAAAATCAGGGGTGGCTGCGTTGGGTTTAAATATTTTAGGTTTTATGGGTCTAAAATAAACCCAACTTCGCCATGAGCGGCAGAATTGGGTTTTATTTGGGTTTTATTCCAGGACGGATGTGTCATCTCCGTCTCAGTCATAACGAGTCATCAAACTCAGAATTTTTAAATTTCAGATTCAACATTTTTTTCAGACATAATTCTAGAGATCATGTATCCAACAACTTCAAAAACAAACTGTTTCCAACCAAACGATGACCACTGATCACGCCGAGAATACTCACAACCCTATCGATGGAGAGGAAGATCCCACTGAAGAAGGAAACAGCACCTCTCAACGTACTAAAAGAGGCCGACCCGTCGATACATTTTGGGCAGACATGACAGATCGCCCGGCTCCTTACCGTGAGAAGTATGATACCTGCAAGCACTGCAACAAGACTGTTGGAATTTACGAGCGTCTGAGCGCGCAAAAGATCATTTGGCGCAATGTAATCCCTTCAAACGCTTCTTAACAACTTTGGATGAACAGCCAGTATGGATTGCAACGCATGTAAATAAGAAGAAACAAACAAAACTGCAGCTGGTCCATCTACAAACAAAAATTTCCAACACCCAGAGGTCTTTGGGAACGTATCTGCTGCCGTCCGTGACCGCCAAAGTCCGTGGCAAGTTCCAGGAGACCATGCCATCTATTTCTATATGACAGGAACTGCTTTCTAGCGGGTAGAAGTTTCGCGTAGAAGTTTCAAGGCGGCTACCAAATTGCTGAGACCGGACAATACAGCAGAAAACATCTCAGGGGACCTCTGCTTGACAAGTGCTACGAGATAGTAAGATCAAAGTGTGATACTTTCTTGCATGAATATTCACTTAATGCATGTCTCGTGTCGGCATGGCCAAACGTTAATAATGAGCCCATTGTAAACTACATAGCCACGGTTCCACCCCACGAATCTCTTTTTCTGGAGTCCGTTGCAACAGGCCAACAGGACCATACCTCGGAATGGATTGCGGTGGGTATTGCGCGGGTTCTGAAAAAAGGCGACATCAAGTTTGTTGGAGCTGTAACGGACAATACGTCCGCGAACAAAAAGGCATGGGGAATCCTTCAAGCTGAGTTTCCGTCTCTCTTCTTTCAGGGGTATACCTCTCATGGGTTATACCTGTTTGTTAAGGATATATTTGCTGCTACAAAGACCCGGAAACGAAAAAAAACGGTGGCAACTTTTCTTGATGGCTAACCATTCGAGTATCTGCAAAAATTACGACGGAGCTCAAATTGGTTGTTAAGTTTTTCAACAACCACCATGCTATCAAACACAAGCTTACCCAACTGCAGCGTCATGAAAAGTTGCGCAGGCACTGCCAGCACCCACGAGATGGGGTTCTCTGCAAAGATGCTTTAAAACTGTGCTGCGGTCAGAGCATCTACTGCACATCATGGTTTGTGAGCGTGACTTTGTAGCTGGCACGGCCGCTGAAAAAGAGCAACAAAGCACAATCAAGGGATTCTGACGAGCGACAATTTCAAGCCTTGGTTACAAAAGGCATTGGATCTTCTAAAACCGCTTGATAGTCAAATTTCATTCTGACGATTGCCCCATCAGTAAAGTTTATCCCGACTTCATGAGCCTAGCCCCAAGCTTCCAAGGACTTGTTACCAAACGAATTATTAGCGCCCAAGAAGGCGCTTATCTTGAAATCCTTGTTAATTCGCGATTCAGTTCATGTACGGAACCGGTCATGGTCTTGTCTACTTGTTAGATGCTAGGTACTTAAGTGGAAAAAACTTGCCTCTCGAAGTGAAAAGAACTCAGCAAGATGTTCTTTTCAGATTCCTTGCAGACAATGTTCCTCTTATGGATGCTGCTCAGCGGGACACCCTCTACCTGGAATATTCGGCATTTATGATATTCGCGCAACAGGACAAGCAGAAAAACAGAAATACGTTATCAGATGCCTGTTGACAAACGCCAGACAGTCCTCCAGTACTGGCAAGTACATGGCAGCTCTTGGCCAACCTTGCAACACCTCGCCCTCAAGTTTTTTACTATGGCTACCTCGAGTGCTGCAGCTGAGCGAAACTTCTCGACTTTCGGCTTCATTCACCCCAAGCCACGCAACTCTTTGACTATTGAGCGTGTCGAGAAGCTGGTTTTCATCAGGACCAATCACTCTGATGCTAGTCCTTCTAACGATGACATAGAGTCCGTATCAGACTCTTCGGAACGTTGTAACGATAACGACAGCATGACACCTGGGTGGCGGTGTAATGCTGCGCAATTTGTGTTTTATTTTGGGTTTTATTCGGTGGTGTTCAGATTTGTCTTTTCGTTCCTTATTGAGTAACCTTTGATATCTGATTTTTCCTAAGTCTGTCTAACAGTGCCGGTACCTGTTTGGTCCGGTGACTGTAGGTGACTAAGTGGTGTGCCACTTCCTCGTGGGTATTCTAACATCCTGTTGTAGCATACCAGAAAACGTATTCCTTACAGCTGAGTGGAGATATTTCTCCGTTCCCTCATCGCTATTGCCTTGAGTTGCCTCATTACCTTGTTTGCGTGTGGTAACTCACCATTAGACGAATCCCTTGTAATTTTTCTGTTTTTTCTGTCCCTCAATGCTTCGTTCTTTGTGATGCGCTATAGTGACCTCTACTGATCTAGATATGATGAGTTACCCATCATATCAATTCACTTCCTTTCCTCCTTGCAGTTGCTCGATCTTCAACTTTGCTGTGCGCTCGTGAGCTCCATATCCTGTATACGGAATATTCTCTTGTTTGCTCCTAAAACATTCGGCTTCTGCTATAAAAGCCGCGTCGTTGTCTCTCCTGGAATGGACGGCTTTGTTGATGCGCTGTAGTGACCTCTGCTGATCTAGATATGATGAGTTGCCCATCATATCTGTCCACTCCCTCTCCTTCTCGCAGTTGCTCGATCATCCACACTTGTTGTGCGTTCGTGAGCTCCATATCCTGCAAACCGCAGATACACTTGTCGTTGGCCCTCTTTCACTCGGGTCAATGACGCTTGCTATTGAGACATGCGTCTTCTGCTGTAAAAGCTTTTGGTTTGTTCAAAAGCAAAAGAAGATAACGAAACCTGAAACGATGGTCTAAACACCATCGTTTCCGTGCACTTGGCGCGGCCCTGACGGCCATTTCATAGGAATTATATTTTAGTACACTAAGCTTTAATCATTCCTATACGTTAATCCTCATGTGTATCTATTCTTCAAAGAGTGCCAAGGGTAATGCTCTTTATTAAATAGAAGAGGTCCTTTCTTATAAAAGGGTACTTTTAATGTGTTGATGTAACTTTACTTCAAAGTGCTACTCCTGCTACTCCGGAGTACCAACAGTCTACTTAAAGTAGACAATTGTCTCCCAGTATTAATATATATCCCCGGTTCTAAATTTGCGATATAAGCCCCTAACCGTCTGACAAATAAGGTTTAATACTATAATGCCTGAAAAAGAGGAAACCCGAACACCCTTGGACGACCCGGGTCCGGAAACCAACCCGGACAACCTGGGGGGTAAAGAAGTAAGTCAGTTCCAGCGAGAGGAGAAGTCGTACGACGATGACTTCGTTCCTGAAACTCCAGCTTCACCAGATGCAAAGGTCTCTGGCCCGGAGTCGGAAGAGCATCAAGAGTCAGCGGTAAACCAGGTGGATCGGTACCTGAGACGGTATTACTAATGGTATTACTAATGATAGACTCGAAAGGAACAATGGAACATTCTATGAAATTACCGGTAATACCGGAGGACTCACATGAAGTCAGTAACATAAAATTGACAACTGATTCCCAGAATCCCGTAGAAGTAACCAAACAATCAAGTGAGGCACAGCTGCGTATGATAGGGTCAACCGCTTCACAGGAGCCAAAGCATTGGGCACAAGCACTTACGACAGCAGTCAGTCAAGCGGTCAAGACGAAGCCGCGAGCACAGGCTGGATTGACTTGACGCAAGAGCTATTTACGGACATCTATGTTGAAGCGCGAGGGCCGGTATCTAAGTTATCGGCGGCGGCTAAACGACTACCGCCTTTAAAGGCTACGGAAGCAGAACGACTACTGGAATTTTACGAATTAACTGTAGTAGATGGCGGGAAAGACTGGGAATTTTGGCGAACGCAAGTCGTGGGATCAGCATTGCTAGCACAACGTTCCACGCAGTCATTCGAAAGCATTTTATGGAAGGCGATTGGACAGGAGAAAGTTAAAAAGGCGGAAATATTGCCAGCACCACTGAAGGGGTGGGTAAACAAAGTAGCAGGGCAAGTTTCAACAGACTCTGAAGACAAATTATCGAAGAAAAACTTCCTATTCAAGACGGAAGTATATGCGCCGGATGAAATTTTACGATTACGGGCGGTATGTGAGAAAGAGTACGGAAAATTTGCGCCCATGATAGTACGCGAAGGAAGTGAAGATGAATGGAGGATTGTTCAAGGATTAGTGGAAGGGAACATCATTGCGAAGCAACTACCCCAATTTCTGAAACGGATAATGAAAATCGATGAACAAGTGAAACTGGTGCACACGATTAGAGCCCAAGTTGAAGGCTCCCTTGTGATGGAGTTGAGAGGTGAGAGTCCGATAAGGGAAGCGTTCTTGAGCACCAAGAGCATTCAGGAAAGTATCACGGCAGCAGCATCTACAAGGGGATCCGGGAGTGTTGCTTTGTGGCGGATGGTAGCGCAACTAAAAAACATTAGTTACGACAGCGGGAACCATGCACTGTATTTTCATTTTTTACGCGAGACATGGCCAAGACGTTCGTGGGGGTTAAGGAGCCCTTTCACAGGTATGATCACTCCTTGAAAAATCTACATCAAGACGTGTCTGCATATGCAAGGTCGGCATGGGAATCTCAAATGGATCGTAATGGGGAACGATTTGACCACAAAGGGTATTACTCCTGTGTGCTCAAAAACATAACGAGATCACTTGATCTTCTTAAATTGTCTGGGTTTTTGCGGAAACTCCTAGGTATGGAGTTTTAATTAGATGATCTTGACAAGTGCGGACCCTTCTCGGATACTTCTACGCTGTGGGAGTTGATTGTGGACTCCGATGAGTGCCCTACAGCTTTACGAGATATAAAACGGATTCTCTGAGATCACGCAATGATTGTTGTGGAGCACCCTTCAATGCGGGGTCGACAATAATGCCTTCGGTGTGGAGATATAGGAAACCCCATGCGGAAATGCGTGACGCCTTTGGCTGAATTGATTAAGAAGAATTGTATTCAAGTTAAGATGGGAGACTTAAAGCAATATGCCCCTTCAGTTACAACCTTCCGTAGTATGGAAGACTTACGAGCCCAGGTAGAGGCAACGCAAGAGTGTGGTGAAGCGATCGGAAAATATTGGGACTGAAGTGGACCACACATGGCCGTTGATTGGTGACGATAGACACCCATCAACATATGACGGTTGATGGGTGGGAAAAGGTTGATCACGATTAAGAAGAAAAGGTGGTGGCCAACGGATATTTACGACGTGGAGGAATTAGCCAAGTATGGTCGTTAAGCCCAGTCCCAGGCACTGGCGGAATGATGGAGATCACGATCACGATCGTTGTTACAGTCACTAAGTGGAGTTTTCGTGGATGTAATTAGAAATAGTGACTGTTGACATGACGTATCAAGGGCAGGTGACCAGCCGATCTCTGAATGGTATAGTGGTGAAAGCTGGCTATGATACGAAGTTACAGCCTGATCGGCTTGTCATGCCCGAAGAATGAAGATCAAATGATGAATGAAGATCGGGCAGGTGGATTAACAGGTTGTATGAGTGATGTGAACCTTTGGTTGGTCCGAAGATGATGTGGCAAGGCCTGATCGGGCCTGATCAGGCCTGATCAGCCGAGATCAGTGTGGTATGGTTGTCCTGACGGTGTATTAAGATCGGAAGTGTGGTTTGGAAGATGAATTGAGTCGTGATGATGATGACCCAGAGCGTTCCCGAGGTGATCAAGGGCTGATCAGCCTGATCACCACCTGATCATTTGTTCGATCGCTATGGCGATCGTGATCAGGGGCCGATCAGCCTCTGATCAGCGTTGATATGCAAGGGCAAGTAGGTTCTCGGTCTGGTCGGACTATATATGAAGTGAACAAGTGCTGAGGAGCAAGTCTCAAGTGGTTTCAAGGTCGTTTGTTGAAGATCAGGATGGGTTGAAGATCTTCTGAAGAGTCGGGTCATGATCAGGGCAGAATCGGTACAGGTCAGCTTGAAGGTGCAGCCAGGATGGGCAAGAGAGTGTTACGCAACCGTGTGACGAAGTAAATAGGTTCGAAGTAAAGGTCAGGCATGAGTTGAGGTATGGTACACAGGTATAGGACACTGCATATATAATAACAGGTTTAGATTTTCCCCCTAAAGCAAAGAGTCGCTCCGCCACGTGTGTGGTCATTGGGAGCACAGGGTTGATTAGTCCCCTCTTGCTCATCTATTTCCCGGTTAAGACGCACTTAGACGCATTTTGGCTTACCGGAAGACCCCCGACGGGTTTGTCTTAGGTGATCTAACCTCACCCGCAACGCGCACGTGTTTGGAACACGTTAATAATATTGGTAAAGGTTTTGTGGAGATAACGTCTGTGGATTACTGTGGAAGATCGTGGATTGATCGCATTTTCTTGGTTTCGTTATATCTCTCTCTCTCATTGGCCGGCCTGATCAGACGAACTTTCCTGATCAGTGCCTAGATACTGAATAAGTGTCGACCCCAACCCGTTCTCCGGTGAAGATTTCCACCCGAGGACACCCCCCGCCTCGAGAAGGTCAAACCCTCCGACCTGATCAAGATCATCCTTTTCGTCACCGAGTCCACCTAAGTGAGTGTAATCAGCCCCGATCGACGGGTACACAAGGTGAGATTAAGTTAAACATAGATCCTGACGAGCATGAAGACCGGCCAGATGACCGGGAGGATCAGATCAGTCATCACAGTGGTGATTCATCTGATTCCGATGCTGATCAGGATCGACGGAGTACCCCCTCCGATAGTTGGTCGTCCGGGCCAGTGGGTATCCGGATTCCGCCCAAGACTTCGGTCATGGATTTGGAAATCGGCTCCACCACAATGGTGCGCGTCCCCGGATCACTTGGTGACTCAGGATATCACCGTGATTCCTTTGATGATGAAAAAGATGTGAAAATCAAAGTGGAGGAAACTTTTTCGAGTGTATTGGAGGAAGGCGTATCGCCTCCGATGCTGTCCATTTCTAAAGGAAGCGATGATCGACCTGGTTTGGTGGAGTGCCAGGTCGAGATTAAAGATGAAATAACTCCCCACATGGCCCCGATCGGGGCCGATTTGGGTTATAGTAAAGTTGACTATAACCCAGGAAAGGATCGAGGTGTTAACCTTGATCCTATGCATAAGAAGAAAATGGAAAAAGACAGAAAAAACATGGGGGCGATCATTGTGATCCACCTAAAAAATATGTGAAACCAAAACCGAAGATCTTCGAGGAAGACGAAGAGAAGATCGAACCAGCCGAGAAGACCACTGTTTAAGATGTGGAACGACTGTTCTATCTTCGAGAGTTTCGCAAGTTCCTGGTTACCAACCCAGTGATGAAGATCATCAAGCCTAAGATCATCGGGAAGCTGGAAGGTCGAGCGACCCGGCCGGTGATCACAGGCAGTCAACTTGATCTGATCAGGAACCTCTTGGCGCAGATCGACGAGGTTGGCTTCACTACTGGTGCCTTCGACGCGAATATGCTATTCGATCTGGATCATGAGACGATCAGAGAATCTATGATCACCCTGTATGATCATCTTGCCTCGTTACTAGGGGCGAACCCAGTGGTTCAGTCGCCGATCGCGGATCCTTCGCACCGATCACAGTTGGTGGAGTATCCTATGGATATCGAGTCGATATATCAATCGTCATCACAATCTGGAGCGGCATCCACCGACTCCTCGGTTGGGATCACACGTATGACGTTGGGCCCGAAAGGAATCCAGCAGATTGACCCCAAGACCGAGTCGCAGAACAGGAAGAGAAAGCCTGAACCTGGCAGAGTCGGATCGGATGATAGTTTTGAAGATGCTCAGGAAGTGCCACAAGCCAATCCGACCTCCAATACCGGTCACACCAACATGCCGGAGGTCCCAGAGCAATTAAAAGCCATGTTCGCGACAATGATGAACCGATTTGCGGGTGAACAATATGGATTGCCTCAGTACACACCTGGACAAGGACAACCATGGCGATCAGCACCGAATATGAATCAGTACGCCGAGAAATCGGTCAAGAGACCCGTGGACGTGGAGATGGAATCAGTCCGATCAGCCGGAATTGTTCGTTCGATATGCCAGGCCGATCACCAGGACCGATTTCACCGATCACCCCCGCGGAGTGATGTGGACATGGAGTCGGAGGGCGAGATCAGCCAACATTTCGATCCAGATGATCTGGACATTGAGATGCCTCGTAGAGCGAATATGGCCTCCGCGCAGGCATTTGACAGTGAATCGGGAACGATCACCCGAGTACGAATGTCTGCGATCTCGAAATTGAAGGATTTCACTGGCAAAGATATGGATGACGATCAGGCCAGAGGTTGGTTAAGCCGGACTAAGTCAGCTTTTCTGAGGGGCAAGACACCGGAAGCTGAAAGATGCCTGATCTTCGCTGATCTAATGAAAGGCCCGGCCAAGAACTGGCTTAAACAGCTAAGTCGTGAAGTGCGTCTGAAGTGGCCTCGGTTGTGTGAAGAGTTTGAAGAACAATATTGCAACTCGGGGGTGTCTGTTGCCAGACAGTACTACCACATGAAGAAAAGATCCGACGAGACGCCGATCGAATACTTACATCGGTTGAATGTCGCTGGTCTACGCGCGAAAATGCCGATCAAGGACCCACGACACCCGGACATAGCCCGTGAACATGTCGAACACTTCATTGGAACTCTGGACAATCGCGATCTGGCTGATCAGCTAACCCTGCTCCGTATAAAGGACTCAGAACAACTGGAACTGACTCTAAGGACGTTGCAACGGGCCAAGAGTCGACAGCCCAAGGTCGAGGTAGGATCGAACCGGTACCGGCCCAAGCCACACCCTGATCAAGGCAAGATACCGGCAGCCCGACCAGCCAGAGCGATTCGAATGATCGCGAAGGAATCAGACAGTTCAAGCTCTGAAGAAGAAAGTGGTCAGTCGAGTCTGAGTTCGGACGAGGAACAGTACCGTCATGTATTTACGACGGAACCAATGTATCGCCCGAGATCATCGACTAATGGCGTGGACGGACGGAAACCTGGTGGTATAAAACCTGATCAGGACCGATCTCGTAAGAAATGTGTGCATTGTGGGTCGACCAAACATGGAGATCGTGATTGTTGGAAAAGAATTACGTGTGGAAAATGTGATCGTAAAGGTCACCCTTCTGATCACTGGTTTTTCGTGTGCAAGACCTGTGGGAAGCTTCATGACGCCGGCGCCTGTCCTATCGAAGAATTCTTTAATCTGATGCGCAAGTGGTATGTGCCGACTAAACATGCTGGTATGCTCCCACCAGATGTTGAGAAGATGTTAAACTAGATCGCTCGTCAGGTTGGAATCTGGTTCGAGTCGAGCGATCTATGTTCTGCATTTATGCATATGTCGGTAGCGGAGATAAGTTTGAGGAAAAGAAGATAACCGACAATACATGTTCTAATTCAAATTGCATTGATCGGTGTCCGATCTACAGTCTCAGAGTGGATGAATATTCCCGATCGGACGTGATCATGGAGTTGGATCTACTGCCCGGTGAATCCCGTGGATACTGGAAGTATCACTCTCCCGACAAGTGGTTTAAACAGGCTAAAGCTAATGAAAAGGTCAACAATGAGAAAGCCACTATTTTATTTGACTCTGGGGCGGAAGTCTCGATCATCGACTCCGCCTTTGCTCGTAAGGTGGGATGTTGTATAGACAGTACCCAGAGGCAAGAATGTGTTGGGATTGGCGAGAGTTCATATATGACGGAAGGACGATCACGTGTGAAGATCACCCTGGCAGGATCCCTAGTCTACTATTTTAACGCTTGGGTTGGCCGGCTAGCCGGTCAGGACGCGATATTGCGGATGGATTTTATGGTACCCGCCGGTATACGACTTGACCTATCTCATGGAACCCTGACTCTGCCGGATGAAGTGCAGATTCAGTTATCTGGCCGACGACCTTTGTATGGAACTCATGTACGGATGTTAAAGATGGGTCAGTACGAGAACATTGGGGTGTCCCGATCAGTCGATGTCATGATTCGGCCGAGTGATCGGCAACAGAAATTGTGGCTGACCCGTGGCGAACGTTGGGTACCAACGTTCGTTAAAGGTATCGGCCGATCAAGCTACATCAGAGTCACAAATATATCTGATCAGCCGCTGATCATCCATGAAGACATGATCTTAGGGATGTGGTTACCTGAAGGGAAAGTACCCCGACAGATCGGATATGTTACAGTGGGATCACGAAGATACATTGAATGGCAGAATCTGGCTTATCAAGCCACTACGGACATGATCAGTGACGAAGATTTAGCGGATGAAGATACCTCACCTATGGTCGAGAAGCCGGAGTATTCTACGCCGACCAAGCTGCTGATCAGGAGGCCATTGATCGAAGCGACAGGGGAAGGCCGGGTCAAAGAAGGTCCACAGATATTGAGTATAATTAGGCCCGGCTCACCGAAAATAACGGACCAGCTAGCGGAAAGGACAGTGGAGAGTTCAAACACGATCATGAGGAAGAAAAGGGGGATGAACCAGCTGAATTCATTGCAGAGGAGGGTGAACCCGAAGTAAACCATCGGTCGAGTAATGTACAAGGGGCGATTCAAGATGATGCCGATCAGAAAAAGGTAGATCAGGTGGACGAGCAAGTGTGTATACACGAAGGTGGCGATCAGTACATTGAAGGTATCGAGAAGCAGATGGCCGTGTTACCGGAAGTATCGCCGAATATGCCAGAAGTCACCATGGAAGATTTACAGGTCGGTGATCCCGAAGTGAATACGCCCGAGCAGATCGATCAGCTAAAGAAGATCATCTGGAAGAGGCGTCACTTACTGATGGGGAAAGGTAACGCCCTACCCCCAGCCGCGTTTGGAGCTGTTTGTGATATAGACGTGGGAAATGCGAGGCCGATCGCTCAGCGCTGTCGTAAAGTTGCACCTCAATACCGGGAAAAGTTATCCGATTTGATCAAGGGTTTGCTAAGTACAAAGATCATCCGACCATCAACATCGCAGTGGGCATCACCGATCGTGATTGTGATTAAGAAGAATGGAGTGGATATTCGATTGTGTATCGACTACAGAATGGTGAATCGCCTCACGAAGTTGATGGTCTACCCGATGCCCTTGATCAATGACTTATTAGAAGATCTGGATAAAGTTTTATGGTTTTGTTCGTTGGATATGGCTAGTGGTTTCTGGGTGGTTTCGATGACTGATCGCGCTCGAGAGATCTCGGCTTTCGTTACACTTTTTGTGCTTTTTGAATGGAATCGGATGCCGTTTGGATTAAAGAATGCCCCACAGATCTACCAGAGGCTGATCGACAATGCTCTCTATGGGTATTTCCAGATCAGTGCTGATCGGGAAGCCACTGACCTACATGATGTGTTTACGGAAGGTGAGCCAGACCAAGATCAGGGCCGATCAGTGTTGGGAAGCGATCATATATAGATGATAT